>CAUYRH010008236.1:0-42131 GCA_963574655.1 Perodicticus potto
AAATAAAATAAATCAGGTAGTAAGAAAAAAATGAATAAACTATAAAATAAAAACAAAACATATTTTGTTACTTGAAATCTTTGGGGCCTGTACAATGAACTGAATCTTTGAATCTCCCAAAGCTCACGTGCTGAAATCCTAACCCCTCCCATGATGGTGTTAGGAGATGATCGGGTTATGAGGTTTGGAGCCGCTGTGGTGGAATTAGAGTCCTTATGCAAAGAACCGCAGAGAGCTCGCCAGCTCTCCTTCCCAGGGACGGTGCGTGACAAGTGGGCCATCTGCAGCCCTGCAGAGCCTGCCCTGATCTCACACTTCCCGCCTCCGGAGCTGTGAGGAATAAATTCCACGTATCCATAAGCCAGCCAGTCTAAGGAACTTAGTTACAGCAGCGGGAGTGAACGAAGACGGCCTCTCGGAGATGAGGACCAGAAGCTCAGTGAGCAGGGCTCCAGGCTGGGTTGGGACGAGCAGTCTGGGAGACGCGGCAGGGCTCCCCAGATGTGGGGGACAGGACGGAGCTCCTGCTCTGGCACGGAGGGAGAGGAGAGGAAGGGAGAAAGGAGAACATGAAAGGGAAGAAGGGCCAGAAAGATGGCGAAGCTTGAAGGTGGTGTCAGTGACTCCTCCTGGCGACACCTCCCCACACCTTCGGGAAAATCTCCGGCCCTGGCAAGCGTTACTGTGAACTCTTGGACAAAGGGACCAAGTTTTAAGACTGGGTGGTAGAGGAAGCCCAGAAATGGAAAGTTCACAAATGTGGCAGACACCTGAGTGTGAGTGCCAGCTCCGTGAGACTCCTGATTGCTCACCTAAAACGCTGCGGAAATCCCACACGCCCTGAAAAGCTTGCGATGGGAGAGAGTTAGGCAGAGGCCATATTTTCACCTCTCTAAGGGGCGCCTGGGCACTGAGGGGCCTGCTGGTTACGTAATCATTACCCAGGCCCTTCCCCCATCCCAGAGACATTCCCCACGCTTGCTCCCTTTCATCTTGTTTTTTTTTTTTTTTTTTGCCCTGTGATTTTCTTCTCCTGGCTCACTTCTTTGATAGTAATACTTCAAATCTGTCCGGTACTAACATTGCCTTCTGGAACAAAGCACCTGCTTCTGCCAACACGCCACTCCCAGCCTGCGCCTGCACCCAGAGCGCCTTCCTCTTCCTCTTCTCCACCACGGTGGGAGCTATGGAAATGGCCTCTGCTGTTTTATCAGTTGTTTCTTCCCCCACAGGTTTGCACAGAAATATTTGATGTAAGAACATCTGCTACTGTCTGTAACATTTTTTTTTCCCTAGTACTTGACTTTGCACTTCCTATAGCTGTCAGATAAGTGTCGTTTCACAGATTCGGTGACATAGCTCCATATTACTGAACAAACATCAATTATGCTTATGGCTGGAATCGTGTCAATGTGAATGCAAAATGTGCCAGCTGCCTTCCCTGCTAACAGACGTCTTAATTACGTTGGGCTAATTATGCTGATACTGCAAGTAATACTGTTCATTGTTGCTTTAGGAATAAAAATGATATCATTAAGTGACTTCTAAGGCTTTCCTAGCTGGGCTAGTTTTTGCAGATTGAAAATACTAGGTTGCAGGTTGGGATTGAGGGAGGTAATTGGTGGGGCCACACCTACATTTCTGTTTTTTTATTTGGCTTTTTTAATGAAAAAGCATCAGTGATCTTAAGCATCAGAAAACTCTTTGCCTCTAAGTAAAAACAGTATTCAGATACTCCACTGGGAAGTCTGAGGCAGATCATAAGAAGTAGGGGGAAAAAAGGAAGCCAGCAGACTCAGGCAGCTTTCTGAGCATTATTACTGATGGAAGTTCTTAAGAATCAACAGGGTTGAGGTAAACTTATAAAACACCTCAAACTAATTAGTAAGGAAATACGCAATAGTGTTTATTACAAGTTAGTTATACTGGGGCCTTTTTAAAAACACTGATCCCAGGTTCCATGCCTGCAGATTATGATTCACCATAATAGATAAGTGTGAACATTTGCGGCTCGGCGCCTGTGGCTCAACGGGCTAAGGCGCCAGCCACGTACACCTGAGCTGGCGGGTTTGAATCCAGCCCGGACCTGCCAGACAACGACGGCTGCAACAATAACAAAAAAAATGGCCGGGCATTGTGGCGGGTGCCTGGAGTCCCAGCTACTTGGGAGGCAGAGGCAGGAGACTCGCTTGAGCCCAGGAATTGGAGGTTACTGTGAGCTGAGATGCCACCGCACCCTATCCAGGGTGACAGCTTGAGGCTCTGTCTCAAAAAAAGAAAAAAAAAAGTGTGAACATTTGCTTTCATGGGTAACACTTGGATACGTCCAATGAATAGCCAGCTAGAGATAAGAGATCATGGTGTTTAGACAGAGGTCACCAGTTGTGCTGATCTCTGTGGGAATCCACAGTCAAAGCAGCAGGAGGTGCTCGGTGACTCAGATTCTGAAACCTGCCTGCACTAGGTGAGGTCAGATCTTCTAGAGTCGTCTATGCCGACACAGTGCTGTTGCCAAGGCTCTTTAACCTACCCTTTGCATACAATTTTTTCTGTATCATATTCTGTCTGACACAAGTAAGGTCACCTTCCAAGGAGATAGAAAACTACAGGGAGGACAAAATGCAGACGCATGGCCTTGATCTCCCCCCAGGTTCATCTATTATTCTGAAACAATTACATAGAAACATGGGCCAAAGGAAATCTAACCCCCACATACACACACACACACAGACACACACAACTAATAGTGATAATCAAGAAACCAAGTACTATTGACACGTAAAATTTGGGAGAAAGAAGAGGGGGGAAATAATACAATCAATTTCAGAAGTTTTCAGAAAGCCCCACCAGTTAACTATAGTGGAAGATAAAATATCCAGAATGTAGTAACTCATTCCCCTGCGTGCATGTTCTGTTACACTCCACATCATTCCACTTCATTCCCTTCTTCCCTAATACGTATTTGCTTCATGTGTGCCTGTGAGATCAGCTTTTCCTACTACCCTAGAAGCCTGCATTCAGCAAGTAGTCCATTGTTTTTCTTCTTTTTTTTTTTTTTTCAGTTTTTGGCCAGGGCTGAGTTTGAACCACCACCTCCAGCATATGGGGCCGCCACCCTACTCCTTTGAGTCACATGTGCCACCAAGTAGTCCATTATTTTGCACAATCCCCAACCTTTCAGTGGACCTCCAAGTTTTGACGTCTTCAATAAGATTCATTCATACAGGCCCATTTATAATACTAGCTTTTATTATGATTGTTATTACTACAACTACTACTTCACTTTCCATTATTCTTACCAATAAGAACTTCGCAAAGGACTATCTGCTAGATCCTGCTTTGAGCCATTATAGATATTAAATCATTTAAGTTGATAGAAATGAATTATTTCATCATCTATTTCAGCTGGCATCAACCGTATTGCCTGCCCTGTGGATTTGCAAAGAGGAGCACAACTCAGACAAATGCAGGACATTCTAATTGAACCTGAACTTCTTACTTCTGGCATGCCTGGAGCCTGGCCCCTTCCTGCAACAGAAGCAACACAGTTGCCCCTTTTCCTAAGCTCCTTGAGTTAGCCTTCTGTTATTGGCAAATAACAGACCTCTAATTAATTTATGGATTTAGACCAACTTAAAGTTTAAGGTGAACACATCAGCTATAAGACTCATTGATTCACTCAATAAGTATTTTTCACTAATTTTATGTATTTGTTCATTTGTTATTTATTTATTTTAAATAGATCGTTTTGTCCTGTGTTTTTTAAAAATTGGGTATAATGATGTTCTCTCTCACTCACATCCCCTCTTCCCTGGTCTCCACCCCTTCACCCTTCCCCACCACCAGGGGGCCACTTTCTTTAATGTTTGATGTGAACTTCCAGGATACATGCAAATGCAAAAGCATATATTCTTACCTTTGTCAATTTTCTTATACAAACAGAAGCATATTAAACCCACACTTTTGCATCTTAATATAATTTTTTTTTCATTTAACATTATATCTTGGATATTTTCCCTTATTAGCTCATACAAAGATTCTTCATTTTAAAAAATCTTTTTTATTTTAATCCATTGTATGGATTGTACTATATTTAGCTCAACTTCTATGGTAGAAATGTAGTCTGTTTCTTATATTTTGATAATATATCAAATCTTTCAGTGACTCATCTTTCATATTTGTTATTTTGCACATTTGGCATGTTATTAAGGAATGAATTCCTAGAAGTAAAGTTTCTGAGTCAAAGGGTATATAAATTTCGAGTGCAGGGCACGTTGTGCACAATGGGGACAAGGGGTATATGGAAAATATCTTCCACTTAGTGTTTCTATAAGCCTAAAATGCTTTAAAATAAAGTATATTAATTTTTTAAATAAACTCAAATAAAAGAAATATGAATAAAAAGCATTCATCAAGCACTTATTACGTACTATATACTAAGTTACCAGGTTCTATGCCCAGTACTAGTGTTACATGGCAAATATTCATGCATATGTGAGGATGTGAAGGGGTAGTTAGGGGATAAATTCCATGAAACTAAAACTATACCAATGATTAGTTTGCTGGATTTCATTTGTGGAGTGAAAGGAGAGACTTTTTTTTTAAATTCCATGTTATTATGCCCTCTAGCTAATGCATAAAATTCTATAATTAATGTTTAACTTAAAGTAAGCATTTTCCTTTGTGCAGGCTTATTTAAAAACATATATACCATTGGAAAAAATAAAACCTTAGAGAGGTATACCTCCCACACTACCATAATCATACCGACCCATAATTATTTATGTATCTACCGCCCCGTGTAGACTGTGCTGACTTCCAAGATGCCCACGTTTAACATAGAATTGCTGCTCCATAAATCTATGCCAAATGGAATTATGTTAAGTAACAAGTAAAAACATTAGGTGATTAACTGCATACTCTGCTAGTTGGTTTATGAGATGCTTTCTCCTATGGCAGGTGGGGTTACATTGTCAGCCAGAAATTATCAAGTGGCCAAAGGTGAGGTGTTTTCTGCTAAAATGGGAGAAAAGGGAAGCAGGAAAGAAGACGAAGTGCTTTGCAGACACACTTGACCCACTTTGCCCTTCTACTGCCACTAACACACACTGTAGGAGCCAGTTACCTGGGGTGCCAAGGACAGAGCTTTCTTACATGACTCAGAGACTGTGTACTTGACCCTGTGTAAGACACTGCTTCTTCCTCTCTTGTGCTTTCTTTTGTTTACATGAAAAATGCACTATTTTTTTTTTCAAGCAAAGATCTACTCACAGGTATTGGCATCTGTCAGTATTTTCATAGTTTGTGAGAGAATATTCCTCTCACAGTTTGTATTCTCATTATTATGGATAAACAGACCTTGAATAATTGGATATTTGGTGGAGAAGCTGCCTTCTTTGATTATTAACACTTGTTTTAATATGGGTGGAATAGTTGCTATAAAGAGGAAGCAGAATTTGACACATATCCTCTTCACTGTAATGTCGCCTTGACCTTTGACCAGAGGGCTTGTAATTACACTGGCAAACATGTACTTTGTTGGACCTTGATCCCTTTTCAGTACTGCCGGTGTTACTGCAGTCATCCCCTGGTATCCAGGGGGCTTGGCTCCAGAACCCCACCCTCAACCCAGTGTACCCAACTCCAGGGATGCTCAATTTCTTTACAAGCCCTACACACATCCTCCCACACAGTCAAATCACCTGTATTTATAATGACTAAAACAATGTAAGTGCTGTGTAAATAGTTGTAAACATTTATTTTAATGTATATTATTTTTATTCTTGTACTGTTATTTTTTTCCAAATATTTTTGATCGTTGGTTGGTTGCATCAAAAGATATAAAACCCATAGTTAAGGAAGGTCAATTGTATATTATTACAAAGTAGATATCCAAATTAAAAAAATGCGAAGAGCCAACTGAAAGAGCTCCCAACAGCCAAAATGGGGATACTTTTAGAAATAAAAATAATATCACAGTATTATATTGAAATCTAGAGTATAAAGTAGGTAAGTTCATATTCATATCAATAAATGATTGAATAAATGAAGAAATGGAGGGGAATAGACAAATGTTTAGTGCAGAAGAATTACGCAGAAATAAATTGGGTATCTACTCCTCCCTTAAGAAGATGACATGTAAGTCTCTTTTCTTCAGTGTGAAATATACATAAGGACTTCCATGTTCAAGGAATACTGTAGGAAAAAGAGAGTATAAAAGAGTACTTTTAAAGTGAAGAAGCTGGACAGTATAGCTATGTGCAACATATGGACTCCATGTGCTCTGAGAAATGCCTTTCTGGGAGATTTTGCTTGTGAATGTCATAGAGTAATGTGCGTGCCCTGGCTGTGTGATATAGCTGATTGCTCCTAGACTGCCAACTGGTAAAGCCTGTTACTATACTAAATACTAGGGGCAATTGTAACACAATGGTAAGCATGTATGCATTTAAACATATCTAAACATAGTAAAAGTACAGTAACAAAATGTGATACATCTGTATCATTTAACAAGCATGGGGCTTGCTGGCCTAGAAGTTGCCCTCGGTGACTCAAGGCGTAGGGCATTACTGTGCACTACTCCAGACTTACTAAAGGCTGGATATTTAGGCTATATGAAATTTATAAAAATCTTTTTCTTTCTTGGATTGTAAATTAACCTTAGTGTACTACAATGTTTTTACTTTAGAAGCTTTTTGATATTTCTTAGCTCCTTGACTCTTTCATACCGACACAGTTTAAAACACAAACATAGGAAAGCTGTACGAAGTATATTCTTTGTAACCTAATTCTTTAAGCTTTTTTTCTATTTTTACATTCAAGAAATTTTAAATAAATAAATTTGATGAAAATGGCACTTTATCAAAACTCTCAATCACTGTCTACTTCTGAGAAAAGCATCACTCAAATCCTAATTAAGCACTTGCTGCAAAATATTTGACCTGTTCTCTTTAGAACTTTGAAGGTAATTGTTTCTCGGCCTTTTGACTAAGATCAAGTGTAGAACTTTCAAGGTCATCAAAAAAATCAGGAAGATTTAAGATTCCGCCATAGGCCAAAGGAGCCTAAATAGACATAAAGACTAAATATAACATGGGATCCAAGAACAGGAAAAGGATACTAAATAAAGACTAAGGAAATCTAGATGGACCTTAATAATGTACCAGTTTGGTTCATTATTCATTACACTGTAATATTAATGCAATAGCAATGTTATATGTTAGCAAAAGGTGAAACTGACTGGGTAGTATATGGGAATTCTACACTATCTTCAAAATCTTCCTTTAAATCTAAAATTATTCTATAAAAAGATATTAAAATAATAACATCCCCATTCTTTTCATCTGCCTATTCTAATCCAGCAGAGGTAATGAAACCTAAAGCCTAGCCAATGACTTCCAATACAAAACTTAAAGAAAAACAAAACAAAAAAAAACATGTCAACAGTTAACTTGTCCCATTGCATCATTCTTGTCTCCTGGGATCATACTATTTTTTTTCCTGTTTATATAACTTTAGTTTGCATCTAAAATACATGAATTACAGGTTTTAAAAACATGAAATAAAAGTGGAAAGACTTTGAGACACAAAGAACAAAGCAGCAACAGATATTTTAGTATGTGTGTCCTGGGGAGCTCCCGTCACGAAGCTGTCCACAGATCAGGGCTTTCATGTCTCTGACGCGAAGAAAAGTCAAGCTAGTCCAGGGTTGATGAAAGACATTGGTGAGACATTTGATGAGAGATGGTCCTTGTCTGACAAAAGCAGGATTACACCACTCATGATGATTTAAGTGAAGAAAAAATGTTCCTATAAACAATTCCCCAGCAGAGTGATTTCCCATGTAAACCTTTCCCAATGAAATATGTGTACATATTCCTCCTTCAGTGGATCTGAGCAAATTGTTTTTTAGCAGAAAAATATGCAAACTTTCTGTAAACCTGACCTTTGGAAGTGCTATTTTAATGCCTAAATTCAGTGTAGGCATCATCTGAGATTAAATATTTAACCCATCTTCAGCCTAGGCACAGAAAGACTGCCTTTTTGCAAGTTACAAAAAAAAGAAAGAAAACTTTTTTGTAATAGTCTTCTTCAGAGGAAAGTGTTAAGGCTGGAGACAACCCATCTACAACCCAAAGCCAGTAATTACACTGAATTAAGTGTCTCTTGGTGATACAAGCTCTTATCAAGCTTGTGCTGAACCTATTAAATCTCATTTCAATCTTAACAAGTATTTCCAGTGAATTTAAACCACAGTTTAGCAAGCTGCCACTCTTAGGCCTTCTCAACAGTCTCTTAAGAATGGAGAATTTACTGCCGGGGCCATTACACCTATCAGCATTTGTTAACCACAATTCCTTTTCAGAGAGCCTTTCATTGGTTAGCAGCCAGGAAAACACTCAATGAAGTTTTCATTCTGTCGGTTCTTCTATAGTACCAGGCATATACATAATATAATTAAATGTCAAAGAAGTTTATGTGGTGTTTAAGTGACTAGAGTGGATTCTAGATCTGAAAATTGGATTAGATATATGAGAGGGGAGGAAGCATACATTGTTTCGTTCCTCTTTCCAGACCCCAAAGGCTTCCACTAGCTGTGTTTTTTGTTCTGCTACACTATAAATTTTTTTCATAGTGCTTTATGAAGTTCAAATAACTTCATTTATCAAAAGGAATATAAGTTATTTTAATGTTTTATTGCTATAGGAAAAAAATAAGCTCAGTGTCTGAAATACAATTCTTACAAAATATATTTAGTGAAATGGAAGTAAGGAAATTTGAAATTGATAATAGGAAAAGTAAATGAGTAAACTTATTATATAATAAAAACAATGAGTGAGACCAAGAAAGAAGTTTAGTTTTATGTGTTTTCCCACCCAGCATCCCTGCAACATTTTTACCTTCCAAATCAAACAAAAGCTTACTTTCAACTGTTGAAAACTTGGATTCTAATTGTTGCTCAGGAGAGCTAAAATAAAAATGAAATGACTTTATTCAAAAATCATTTAATGGGACAATGTGTGGTGTCTCATGCCTGTAACCGCAACACTCTTGCAGGCTGAGGGGGTGGACTGCCTGAGCTCACAGGTTCAAGACCAGCCTGAGCCAAAGAAAGACCTCATCTCTAAAAATAGCAGGGTGTTGTGGCAGGTGTCTGTAGTCCTAGCTGCTTGGGAGACTGAGGCAAGAGAATCGCTTGAGCTCAAGACTTTAAAGTTACTGTGAGCTGTGATGCAACAGCTCTCTACTGAGGGTAACATAGTGAGACTCTGTCTCAAAAAAAAAAAAGTCATTTAATGGGACATCTCAGAATGGGTACACAACACCTTTCTTATGTTGACCCTTGCATTCTGCATAAATATATTCACCTACTAGATGTTCAAGGCAAAAACACAAGCAGACAGCCTTGACTGAAATGAAAGCCAACTGGATCGGTTTTCCCATCAGATGGGCAGCACAGGTCAGCTGGCAGGACTGGGAGCTGATGGAGGGCTTCTCCCCCGAGCTCTCAGGGGTCTGCTTTCCTCCATGCCACTACTCATTGTCCACTTTCTGTCACCAGGATGCCCAGGAGTCCCCAGCCACGTGGCTGCTTATCTCCTTCAAAATGTCTTTTCATCCATCTCGGGCCTTCAAGCCTCTGCAAGCTGTTTTGTGACAACTACAAAATCTGATAAAATACATCGGTGAAAGGACTACAGGCTGTTAGCTTTTACTTTGATTTTTCTCTGATAATATTAATTTTTCACACTTGAAAATGCATTTATTAGCTGCCTATGAGGTGTCAGGAACTCAATACCTAAGCATGTTGGTAATAGCCTTTCTGAATAAAGACTAAACAGAAATAAATGACTCCACCTATGGAAGTGTCGGGGTCTGAGGCTGGTACATCAAAGTAAAGATGGTACATCAAAGGTGGGGATGGGAGAGGGAGGGGGGACTTTGTCCAGGTAAGAAGAACTTTCCATTTTCATATTTTTTTTCAAATGAGTCACCTACAAATATCTCCTGAATTGTTTTCAGTGCGTCTAGTAATTAATGTTTTCTTACCAATGGTTATCATATTACCAGCTGTGCTGTTGAATGGTGTGGTATTTATCCAAATAACCTACAAAGCTATAAATGGTAACAGGGAGTGTGTAATGTTGAATATAACAAGAACTAGATCTCTTAGATTTTAATTCTTGGAGAAAACACATTGTCAGCTAATCGGCAAGCTTTTGTGGTTTATTCATTGATTTCAAACCACCTTTTCCATTAAGAGGCCAATAATCTCACTAAAGCAGGGACTTTAGCATTTCAGTTAAAAAAAATAGAAACTGAGTAAGGAAATTAAGTTACAGTCTTTTTTATTTGGAATATAACTTCTGTGGATTTTTAAATACTTCTTAGAATTAGAGGATGTTTAACATTTTTTCTCCACTCAGTAACCTGCATAAATACCTTATGAGACAGCAGGCTGTTCACATAAAAGATCTCAAAGCAATTTTACCAGTAATAGCCAAAATGTAAAAATAAGCACTTATCCTCCCAAGAAAATCAAAACTGTAAGAGCAAAAATGATATAATCAGGATTGATAAGATTGTTGGAAAATAGTTATTCTTATACACTGCTGAAAGAAGTATAAATCAGATCAACTTGTTATCAAAGATAATCTGGCAATATATTCAAATTTTATTTTTAAAATAAATTACATCTTAGAATACACCCTTAAGATATAATCAAGGATGAGAATCATCACTTATAAGAAAAAATAAAAACCCTCGAATTAAAGGTTAAATCAATTAAGGAAGCACTCACTTTCAAGGTATTGGGGATATGGTGCCTCTCTTTATTCAACTTACATTCCAGAGGAGGAGTAAATCAATGCACAATATAATATCTGCGGGTAATAAATGCTACAAAGAAACATAAAGCAGGATGTGGAACAAGTCACAGCGGATGACTTTTTATCAGTTTGTCACAGCCGGAGTCTCTGAGGGGATGGCATTGGAGAAGACACTGTATGACGTGAGGGAAGGGACCACATGGACATCTGGGGAAAAGAGTCACAGCCAGAACTCCAGAAAAGTAAGAGTGAGTGGCGAGTGCAAGATCATTAAAGAAGGAACTGTGGCTGCATCCAAGTGAGAAATAGAGAGAGAATCGGTCAGAGAGGCAGCACTGGCTCACCCTCCAGGTTCTCCTTTGGTTTTATTTTTAGTTTGATGGGCACTAAGCAGAGAAATGCATAATCTGATGTATACGTATGTAACCAAAGGCAGGGGTGGCAAGGATGGAAGAGAAGTTTTTCTCATAGATAAGAAAAAAAATAGTTTGTGCTTGGCTAGGGGATTAGTGGGGGAAGAGTGGGATGTATCTAGGTTATGGGGTTATGGATTGTTTTTTCTTTAAGTTATCATGACTTTATGAGGATTGGGTAGGAGTTGTATAACGTGAAGAATCATGGAATTGTTCAGGGTTTTATGTCTGAGAAGTGGAGGCCAAGGGCTGACATAACCTGTAAGAAGGCAAGTGGGGAGGTTCAAACAATAGACTGCAGATGTCAGAGTCCAAACGCTAAGGAAATAGGGATCTGTTAGCATGACATTATGAGCTGTAAATATGTGCCATGGGATCACATGTGTGGGAAGCTGACCACGGATACAAACCCGTCACATCATTTGTCACTGGTTGGTGAGGTCCCACCTGACTCTGCATTTCTTTGGCATTTCCTTCTCTAGTTTCCAAATGTCTTTTACTATAAACATGTGTATTGAATCAGGGGAAAATCATTTGGAATAGCTTTGAAGATCATGGAGAAGGATAATTGGGGTAAAATGTGGTTGAGAAAATCCAGCTGCCTGAAAATCCCTGGGAGCATCTGACAAACGCAAAACACAGCTGCTGTGGAGAACAGAGATATTATAGAATTTGAATTCTTCACTGTCTCTGCTAAAGTGGAAAAGAAATGGAAGAAAGCATCTTTTTTTAAAAATAAGAAGATTGCCATCTATGTTCTGAGTTGAACTAAAAGGAAAAAAAAAACAGCTAGCAGAAAATTCTTAGCCATCCCTATTGTTTTTTGGTTCCTGATTAAATGTGTTGCAGGAAAGTGCCCTGGTCATAATTCTGCATCCCTGGGGCAGGTCATGGCATATTCCAGAATCACTCTACACGAATTCCAAAAATTTGGGAGTGGCCTTCGGAATAGTGGTTTTAACTTTTCAGGAAAATAAAACTATGTGCTAAAATAATGTCAACAATACTTTTGCATACATAAAAATAGCACAAAGTTAAAAATATAAATCAGGAGATTAAAAAAAGACCAACCCTCAAAACGGGGATTGCGGTTTTTTTTTGTTTTGTTTTGTTTTATTTTTTCTGGGTTTTTTTGGGATGATTAGATTTCAGGTGATCCTTTCTCTGTAGACTTATTTTTTGTTAAAGGTTTGGTTTTTTTCTCCAAAATAAATGTGTGTGTGTATAACTGATGTAGTTGAAAAATATTTATATTTTTATTGAGAAAAAACAATCAATGAACATTATAGATAATTTGGAAAAATTGAGGTAGGAAATACAATGAAGTAAGACAAAATTAAAATAAACAGAAATCATGATTATAGCATACCAAAGAATTGCCAAAGTTAAGATTTCATTTCAAAGCTTTGTATATCTATTTATCTATCTGCCCATATGAAAGTTCATAAGGCATATTCTGAGGAACTATTTGAAATTACATATTATTTCACCATAAAATATTCAATATTTTCACAGTGTTTAAACAATGTGGATATGCCACAGTTCATTTAATTTGTCCTTGGAGTTGAAAATTTGTTGTTCATTATAATATTTCAGTGAGAATCCCCATAGTAAAATAGTGTTGATTGTTTCCTTAAAATCAATCTCTTGAAGTAGAATTGCTAAATGACTAAGTATTTAATTCCGTATTACAAGTAGATTGGCATAATTTTACACACATCCATAAGTGTAGAAGTAGCTTATTTGCTCACACTTCACCTATAGTGCATTCAATAAAAATGTTTTTAAAATTTTCTCCAGTGATAATTTTTGGAGATATCATTATTTTTGAAATTTCTATTTCCCTGTTAACCAGAGAATTTTGACATTGTTGCAAGTCTACAAGCCATTTGTATTTCTCCATTTATGAAATACATTTTTTGGTTTTTCTACTAAAATGTTTATTTTTTCTGAATAACATTGCATGTTAAAAATATTAATCTGTTACAGGTCATGATAACACAAATAGGTTGGTCAACTATTACCTTTTGTAATAATCCAGATAGAACTGGAAATCATTCTTCTAAGTGAAGTATTGCAAGAATGGAAAGACAAACACCATCTATACCTATTAAATTAGTATTAACTGTTCAGCAGACATGTGCATATTCGGTAGTAAATCTCAATGGAAAGCCAGCAGGTGGGAGTGGAAAGTAGGAGGGGTAAATTCACACCTGATGGAAAACAATGCACACCAGCGGGGGATGGGCGCATTTCTAACTCTGAACAAATGGTACAAAAGCAGTTCATGCAACCAAAACAGTCATACTCCCATAATATCCTGAAATAAAAAGTAATGGATTAAACAAGTAAAACACATGCAAAATAGGCTAAGAAATTATGTTGATTGGCTGATGAAGTTGTTCTTTTTCTTTCAGTTTTTACAGTGTCTTATAACCATCCAGACTTTTATATTTTAAATTTTACTTACATTCTTTTCTAAATTCTATCTTTGGAGTCACATTGGAAGATCCTTTATTCCAAGTTTATACAAAGGTTCAACATGTTCTCCTTTAATATGGTTTTCTTTCCATGTATGTATCCAGTGTAACATGTTCAAAATGAGGTCTTTTTTTATAATATAAAGTAAATTCTACTTTATTTTCTGCCAAGTGCCCAATCACTTGTTTAATAAAGGTCTTTTACACTCTTTTGAAATATCAACTTAATGGAATACTAAATTCTTCCAATATTCCACCATATTCTGTCCCCAGATTTTAGTTTTTATTGTAGCTAGAGTAGCCAAATAATGGCCCCCAATAATATAAGGGCTCAATCCCAGGAACCTATAAATGTTACCTCCTTTGAAAAATAGTCTTTGCAGAGATGATTAAAGGTCTGGAGATGGGGAGATTGTCCTGACTCTTCTGTGTGGCTCTAAAAGTAAATATCTCTATAAGGGAGACGTAAAGGAAATTTAACCACAAAGGATAAGCGGATGTCACGTGAAGGCATAGCAGAGAGGCATTTTAAGATGCTGGCCTTGAATATCAGAGTAATTTGGCCACAAGGTAAATGCCAGCAGTTACCAAAAGAAAGAAGCAAAGAATGAATTCTCCCCTAGAGTGTCCACAGAGCATGGTCCTGCCCACACCTGGAGTTTAGCCCAGTGTTACTGATTTTAAACTTCTGGCTTCCAAAACTGTAGGAGAATGTATTTCTGCTCTTCTAAGCTATAAAATTTTTGGTAATTTATTATAGTATCCACAGGAAACTAATACTGGAACATTCTTATATATTTTATTTTTCAATAATCTAAAACCCATGTGGAGTGTTTTGCTAAATTGCTATAACCTTTCTTATTCATTCCACAACTACTTATTGAGGGTCTATTTTATGGCCAGCACAGACACATAATTCCTTTGGAATACCTTGATAATAATTTATCAAGTTCAGAAAGAATGTGCTTGTAGCATTTTTCATAAATTGTATTAATTATTTAGACTGACTAATTAATGGAGATCATAGAAGTATTAAAATATGCTTTTATATGTAGGGAGTTCCATTTTAGGCACATTTTATTTTATGTTCTCAGCTGAATTTGTGTTTTTCTTCTGATAGCTTTGGATGATACTTTTTTATTCAATTCATTCCAATATTTTAAATGGTTTTTATTTACATTATACATAGGAACAGGTCAAGGAGTTACTTGTAATTGGGCAATTTAAGCCTGCAATATATGACAAAAGAGTTTTAAAAATTAAACATGGTCTATAATGAACTATGAAAAAAGAATATAAAGAAATACAGACTAAAATCCTAAATAACAATGAAAATCATATATTTACATATGATTCTATATGCATTAATTTTACTTTGAAACCTATAAGAAAGAGTGCCATAGCCACATAAATACCTAGATTATATTCTGATATTTTTGACAAACAACTCTCTATTTCTATACAATTAATTAATTTGGAAGCAATTAAAAATTCGAAAAACATAGGTAGAACTCAGTGTTGTAAATAGTAAACCAAAAATACATGAAAATCATTAAAGACCTGGGAGTATTATATGAAGCATCAACACATGTAAAGTAGGCACCAAAATAAAGAAACAAGACTAATACTTAAAATATGATAACAGGAAAAGTTCCTAAGCTGGGAAAAACCCGTGTATTAATAGTGAAACAGCTCATTGTCCATTATGTAAAATTTTCAGATGCAGTTTTCCTTTGAATATTTTAGCACAAAGGGTGCCAAAAATTGTATACACATTTTACGCAAGGATAAATTAAAATTTTCAATACCCAGGTCATGTGTAACTTTTGCAATAACACGAGGTGCTCACTATGACTTGTATCCATCTTTTGTTGTTGGTATACATCGAATATTGCAACTTTAATACAATTTGTTCCTTTCTTTAAATATGTGTGTATGTATATATATTTGGCATCCTCTGTATATCTTGGAATCAATTTTTAAGCTGAAAATAAGTAATGAAAAATGCATACAAGAATCCAGATGGAGAGGAACCGGGAAAAGGTACATTTACTTAGGACGGAACCAAAATGTGTTGGCATCAATTTCTTTGCTATAATCAGTGAGAAGCAAAAGATAATGAGACAAATCATTGACTTTTAAAGAAAAGAACTTTTACCTAAATAATCTGTTTTCCTACAGAAAGGTGACAAAAGTTCTAAAGTATTTGTGGGCTCAGGTAACATGTATTTAGACTTATTGAAGATTTGCTCTTAGTGACAACAATATTAAGAAAAACCAAAAGTTTAAGACATAAGTCATGTGGATCAAACTCGTTGAAATACATACAGCTTCCCTCCTACGAAGGGGAATAAGGAAGCATAGGTCTGATCAGGGGGCATTTAAATTAATGTTTTTATGGTTTTCTCCCATCAGTAGAATTTCATTAGGGTATTGCCCACCATGGATGGAGCTGGAACATATTATTTTTAGTAAAGTATCTCAAGAATGGAAGAAAAAGTATCCAGTGTACTCAGTACTATAATGGAACCAATATCTAATCACCCACGCTTTCATACTAAAGATAAAATACACCTATGGCCCAGAATGTAGGAGGGAATGGGAGGGGACGGGACAGGGAGGGGGGAGGCCAGGTGGAAGGAGGGTAATTGGTGGGACCTCACCTAATGTGCATAATGCAAGGGTACATGTCAAATCAATTATTAAGAGTAGAGCATAAATGTCTTAACACAACAATTAAGTAAGTGAAACAGAGGCTATGTTAACCAGTTTGATGTAAGCATTCCAAATTGTATATAAAATCAGCACAATGTACTCCATAAGTGCATTAATGTACAAAGTTATGATTTAATAAAAAATAAAATAAAATTATAGAACACTGAATCTCAAATGAGAGGTGAGGGCCTTCATACCTTTCTCTCATGAGGATTCTAATCTTAGAAACAGCATGGTACTGGCACAAAAATAGAGAAAAAGATCTATGGAACAGAACAGAGACCATAGAGATGAATCCAGCCACATATTACCATCTGATGTTTGATAAGCCAAGCAACAGCATACACTGGGGAAAAAATTCTCTATTTAATAAGTGGTTCTGGGAAACTGGTTACCCACATATAGAAGTGGACCCACACCTCTCACCACCGACAAAAATTGACTCTCACTGGATAAAAGATATAAATTTGAAACATGAAAAAATAAAAATCCTAGAAGAAAGTGTGGGGAAAACTCTTGACTCTATCTGCCTAGGAAAAGAATTTATGAAGAAGATCCCCTTGGCAATTATAGCAACACCAAAATTAAATAAGTGGGACATGATCAAGTTAGAAACCTTTTGCACAGCCAAGGGTACAACAAAATAAAGCAAACAGATAACCTCCAGAATGGGAGAAACATTTGTATGCTATGAAACTGACAAAGGGTTGGTAACTAGAATCTACAGAGAACTGAATCCTCAAGGAAAGCATAAACAATCCCATTTATAACTGGGCAAAAGACTTGAACAGCCTGCTCCTTTAAGAGATTTCAGAAGAACAGATTTTGTCAGGCAAACAAACAGACAATAATGTCATGGTAAACCCTTTCATTATCACAATAGGTGCCATGGGTGCCAATTCACTTTTGCTGCCATGAATGAAAGGCAACTCAAATATTTAGAAAATCGCCAAAGTTCTGCTCCTAGGTAATGCGATTTTCTGCATTCACCTAGATTTTTTTGGTGGCAGGCTTAACAAACTTTTCTAGCACATCTAGCTACATCAGTTTCAGAATTGACAAATTATTCATAGCACATTGGTATAGCGTATACAGTATGCATAGTATTTTGTACAGATGTATCCAATGGAAGTGATCAAATATTTAAACAAAGTATCAGAAAGGGCATAATTCAATGAAAATAGATAACCCATAAATTGGAACAGAGTATGGGTGATACATGGATGTGTCATAATTTATTTATCCAGTCCTATATTGAATATATTGAATATTGAATATATTGAGTCTCCAGTGATTTATATTTATAAATAATATTGCCACGTGTGTTCTCCTATTCTTTTTCTTAGTTAGAATTTCAAGTAATGCAATTATTAAATCAAAAGATATACACATAATAAATTTTGAAACATAGTGCCAAAGTTCATTCCAGAAATAATGACCCTTTTAAAATGTTCACAATAGGGTTCCTATTTCTACATAATATCGCCAACAGAAGATATTATCACTCTCTATCAGGGGTGTGCAAGACCACCTCCCAGTCGACGAGGGAGACTGGCAGGACTCAGCATGTATTCGTAGTCACAGCTATGATTTATTAAAGCAAAAGGACAGAAGGACGACAGCACATGGAGCGAAGCTGAAGGAAATTTAGTGCACTCTTTCAAGAGTCCTCTCCCAGAGTCACATAGAAAGTTCTTAATTCCTTATGCAATGAGTGGTGGCAACACACGTGGAATGTCTCCAAGGAAAGATCAGCTGAGGCTCAGTGTTCAAGCTTCTCATTGTGGGCTGATCATGTAGGCACCCTCTGCCCAGCAGATACCCCAATTCTGGACTACCAGAAGAAAAACAGGGCTTGGAATAGCACCAAACATATTGTTTATACAAGCATTTTAGGCACAGCGAGCCACTGCTATTGGTTATAGTAATGAAAACCTTCACAAAATCCAGTTCCCAGATGCCAGCCAAATGTTAACCTTGTCAACAGGCTTTTCTGGGGGAAAAAAACGTTTTCTTCTCTGATTTAATTTCCTTTAGAAATAAACCTTGTAGTGGAACTGTTGAATCATATGGTAGTTCTAAATTTAATTCTTCTATGGTTCCATACTGTCTTCCATAATGGTTGTACTGATTTACATTCCGAGCAACAGTGTGCAAGGGTCCCCTTCTCTGCACAACCTCACCCTCACGTGATATCTTTTCTTCTTTTGATAATAGCCATTGTAGCAGGTACAAGGCCATCTCATTGTGCTCTCCATTTTCATTCCCCTAATGATTAGTGATGTTGGACATTTTTACATATATTTTTTGGCCATTTGTATGTCTGCCTTCCAGAAATGTTTACTCAGATCCTTTGCCCATTTTTTAATCTGGTCATTTGTTTTCTTACTATTGAATCAAATTCCTTACATATTTTGTATATCAATCCTTTATTAGATGCAAATATTTTCTCCTGAGGTGTATGCTGTCTCTTCATTCTGTACCTGGCCTTGCAGAAGCTTTTTAGTTTGATGTGATACCATATCAAACTGTCAATTTTGCCTTTTGTTACCTGTGCTTTTGGGGTTCATATCCAAAAAAAGAAAATAAAATTGCTTAAACTTATAATATAGAGAGTTTATACTACATTTCTGCTAGTGGTTTTGCAGTATCAGGGCTCACATGTAAATTTCGAATGCATGTTCAGTTGAGTTCGGTATGTGGTATGAGATAGATGTCTAATTTCATTTTTCTGCATGTGAATATTCAGGTGCTCCAACACCATTTATTGAAGAAGATGTTCTCACTTCTTCACACCTTTACAAAAGTGTATAGATAGTAAATGGGCTCTCTATTCTGTTCCACTGGTCCACATGTCTGTTTTTATTCCAGTATCATGCTGTTTTTATTATTATAGCTTTGGAGTATATTTTGAAGTCAAATGGTATGATGCATTTAGCTTTGAACATTTTGCTCAAGATTTCTTTGTCTGTATGGGGTCTTTTGAATTTTAGGATTGACTGTTTTTCTATATCTGTGAAAATACCATTAGAATTTTGATAGGTATTGCAATGAATCTGTAGTCACTTTGAATAATATGGACATTTTCCCAATATTAATTCTTACAATTCACTAACATGAGACAAGTTTTCATTTACTTGTGTCTTCTTCAATTCTTTCATCAACATGTTATAGTTTTCAGTGTAGAAGCTTTTTGCCTCCTTGGTTAAACTTATTTCTAAGAAATTTTAGGAAGACTATTATAAATTGGATTTTTTTCTTGATTTCTTATTAAAACAGTTTGTTGCTACAGATGCCACAGATTTCTATATGTTGATTGTATGTTCTACAACAAATGATTCTACAATAAATGATTTATTAATCTTAAAATAGTTTTTAATGGCATCTTTAGAGTTTCTATATATAATATTGTGTCTTCTGCAAACCGGGACAATTTAATTTATTCTTCTCCAACTTGGATAACTTTTATTTCTTTCTCTTGCTTAATTTATCTGGCTAGAACTTCTATTACTATACTGAATGAAAGTAGAAAGAGTGGGTGTCCTTGTATTATTCCTGGTCTTAAAGGAAAAACTTTCAACTTTTTACTGTTGAGTATCATATTAGCTGTTGGTATGCATTATATGGCTTTTATTATGGTGAGATACAATCATTTATCTAATTTTTAAGAGATTTTATTGTGAAAAGATGTTGAATTTTGTCCAATACTTTGTCAGCATCTATTAAGATGACTATATGGTGTTCGTCCTTCATTCTATTAATGTGGTGTCAAATTTATAGATTTTGAGATGTTGACATATCCTTGCATCTTACAGATAAATCCCTCTTGATTATGGTGAAAAATCCTTTTACTGTGCTATGTACTATCAAAGCTGGTTTGATGCCATTTTTCTAAGGATTTTTTCTTCTATGTTTATTAGGAATATTAACCTATAATTTTCTTTGCTTGAAGTGTTCTTATCTGGCTTTTGTATCAGGGTAATATTGTCCTCATAAAATGAGTATTCAAAGAAAATGAAATCAGTATGTTGAAAAGATATCGGCACTCATACATTCATTGCAGTATTATTCTTTATAGCCAAGATAAGGAATCTACCTAAGTGCCCATCAATGAATAAGTGGATAAAGAAAATATGATTCACACATAAACACACACAGAGAGAATGGTAGTCAGCCTTAAAATAGATAGAAGGAAATCCTGTTTTGTTTCAACATGGATAAACCAGGAGGATACTATGTTAAGTGAAATGAGCCAGGCAGAGAAAAACAAAGACCACACCGTCTCATTTACACGTGGAATCAAAGGAAGTTGAACTTGTGGAAACAGAGGATGGGTGCTTTCCAGGGACTGGCAGGGCAGAGAGGGGCATGCAGAATGGGGAGATGGTCGGAGGATACAAAACATTAGACAGGAGCAATAAGGTCGAGACCAATTGTACAAGACTGACTAAAGTTCATGAAAATGCATTATGTTCTGTTTTTGTTTGTATTTATGTATTTTTATTTCAAATTAACATGAGGATATAAATCTGTCAGATACATTGTTTTCAATTCTAAGGTAAAGTTCAAGTTCTAGTTGAGCCTTCCACCCCAGAGGCCTGTTAAACACCCTAATATTGGGCACCTTAAGCGAGATCCCGCCAGTCGCCCTCTCTCCTTCCACCAATTATCCTCTCTTCTCCCCCCTTATATTCTGAAACCTGCTACGGGAGTCGACTTTAAGCATTCTCATCACACAAAAAGATAATGCATGTGTTAATTAGGTTAATTTAGCCATTTCTTATGGACAGTTGTCCCCAGTAACCATCAAGGATTGTTTCCAGGATTCCCTGCAAATACCAGAATCTTTGGATGCTCAATTCCTTTATATAAATGATGGAATATTTACATAACCTAGACATATTTCCCTAGATACTATAAATTACCTCTAGATCATTTGTAATTCTAATGCAATGTAAATTATATGTAAATAATTGTAGGAAATAAGGGCTAGGCAAAAATTCTTTATATGTTGAACAAATGATTTTCTTTTCAAATTATTTTTGATCTGCAGTTGGTTGAATCAGTGGATATGAAACCCAGAAATACAGAGGACCACCTGTATACATATTTCAAAAAATATACATGATAAATATATATATTTACTTGTTAATTAAAATAATTTTTAAAAGTGCAAAAAATAAGATTTTCACGAATCAATTTCATTGGTTATTAGAGGATTTGGCACCTTTTCATATATGTTTGCCGATCATTTTCTATCCTTGTATTTTGTACATTTAACATAACTTTTAGTAAGATCTCTGTGTAATGAGTACATTATCACTACCACTGCGATATATTTTAGAGCTATTTTTACCTTAGCTGGATATCTGCTAGAAAGAAGTGACTTTATTTGTATTAAATTCGACAAGTTGTTTTACGACTTTAGTGAAGTTATGCCTAACCTTAGATTATTAAGGTATTTTTCTATGAATTTCTATAAACTATTATTTAAATTTAACATTTCAATTTTAATTCTTGTAAAATACTGATTCCTAACGAGGGAACATTTTGCCCCAGCCAGTGGTTTCTGAACCCGAAAGAGATTCCTTCCTACCTCCAGTTCCTCACTACACAGAAAGCCATTTAGTGACATAACAAGGAGTGTCAGGGGAGAAAGTATTTTATTGGAATTGATGCCAGCCATAAGAACAGGAGGGGCAGCCTCAAATTCATCTCTGCAATTAATGAAAAGAAGGAGCTTTTAAAAAGGGACTATATGCTTTGGGGCAGGTTGATGTAAAATTAGGGAGGTTCTATGTTCCTTTGGGCAGCTTAGTGAGGGCTCATGCATCTGGGCATCAGGAAGTCTGTGCAGGCACCTTCAGAATAACATTTCTGGAAAATAACTAAAAAAATCAAATAGTTAAAAGTTATAGGCTTATGATGATCAATCTGTATTGGCCTGAGAATCTAAAATATGGGAAGAAATGTTTTCTGAAAAATCAAAAGGCCATTGAACTTTGCTCACAGAGCTGGTCACGCTAAGGGAACATTTGATGATGTCTATGGATGCCTTGGTTGTCTCACTTGGGGCATGAGGGCTACTGGCCACTAGTGGGGACTGGATATGAGGAGGCTGCTGAACATTGTACACAGTATTAAAACAGCATCCCTACCTCAAAGAACTAGCCAGCCGAAAATGTGGAAAGACCTGCTCTAGAATAAGTTAAGAAAAAAAACAAAAGCCTGAATATTGGGGAAAAAATAAAATTGCCAGTCTTTAGAAGTGAAATAGGTGACTGGTTAGTAAAACCAATGAAAATCATGTCAAATAATTAAACAATTAAGTTAAGTCTGAAAAGAAGATAAATGGGGGAAGAAGTGTTTGCCTATACCAGTAATACGTGATTTAAAATTTTTTAAAAAAATCATGTTTACATCAAAATAACTAAAATAACTGGTAGAGCAAACCACTCATATTTGACAATATGTAGAGTCCACAGCAGTACACCCCATCCTCAGCTTTCCCCTAGGCTCACTTTCCTTCTCTGAGACCTGACTTCCTTTCATATTAATGCAGGTATTTATTACCTCTGATCTAAGGATACAGCTCCTCTCTTAGGAGTGTAAAAAACAATCAGGTAATCCAACAAGGTCTGATTCAGTAAGCTACAAGCTTTATATAATAATCTCTGGTTACTTTGAAGTGAGCTCACCTCTGGCGTACATGTGAATTCCTCACCAATCATTGGTAAAACCGAGTCTTCTGCACTCCACGTGGGATGTTGTCCAAGAGGCTGACAACAGCTTTTGTAAGTTTCAGTTCCTACTGAGTCTTCCCCAGCTCTCAATCTAAATCCCAATTTTGGCTCCTGCAGATTATTATTAGAGACCCAGAGAAAAATCCTTTCCAAAAACTAAGTGGAACATTGCCAGACTGGGATTTTGAGGTCTCAGAAATCTTGCTATGGCTCAGATAAACAATCACCATCTCGCTCATTTTTTACCGGGTCAAACGAATTTTATTTGTGACTTTCTCATAGCAGAAATGCAGGTTCTTGACAGGGGCCTGTGTTCTGTTTTCCTCAATCAGCAGCTTTGCCTCCTACCCACATAGCACCTCCCTAATTTTAATTCGACCTGCCCCCAAACATATAGTCGCTTCTTAAAAGCTCAACCCGCTGTTCACAAGTTTATCTCAATTGTCAAAATGTCCCAGACGGTGGAGCAATGGAAGATGCTTTGCAAAGGCTGACAACTTCGGAATCACTGCCTTCATCTGCTACAGCCTCTTCTTCTCTCAGCAGTTCCCTCAAACTACACCAAGAGCACAGGGACGAGAACAAAGTTCTACATTACTCTCCCGGGCTTCTCATGCCAAAGCACAAAGGTGCTGCTGGAGATCAAGATATTGACCACAAATCATTCATTAAAATCCAATATACCTTAAAGTAGATGAGGCTAAAATGTTTAGACCAAAAACAGTCTAAATAACTTCATGATTACTTTTCTCCAGAAGTTGGTCAACTCTACCGGATAGGGATGTATAGTAACTGCTTTAGGCTTTGTGGCCCAGACAACCTGGGTTGGTCCCACCTGCGCAGCTCTGTCACTGTAGTGTAAATGCAGCCAGAGGCGTTTGCCAACCCAGGACTCACAGCATTGGTATCTAAGCACACCCACGGTGGGAAGGGAAAAGAAATAATGAACTAGTACAGAGAATACCAAAGGGTAAGTGTTTTCTTTAAAATGGCATAAGGTGTTCACCTCATTCAAAGTACCTTGGATCCCAATTGCCTAAAGACTTGATCCTGGGGCAGCGCCTGTGGCTCATTGAGTAGGGCGCTGGTCCCATATACCGGAGGTGGGGTTCAAACCTGGCCTCGGACGAACTGCAAAAACAGAAAAATAGCTGTGCATTGTGGTGGGCGCCTGTAGTCCCTGCTACTCAGGAGGCTGAGGCAAGAGAATCACCTAAGCCCAGGAGTTGGAGGTTGCTGTGAGCTGTGTGACGCCACAGCACTCTACCGAGGGTGATAAAATGAAACTCTGTCTCTACAAAAAAAAAAAAAAAAAAAAAAGACTTGATCATGAATACTGATTCATGCTTTTGTGTTCTGCAGGAGAGTCAGAAAGTTATTTAATACTGTTAAAGCCTTGATTTTCTCACTAGCAAATGACTTTTCAAAGAGTAGTAAAAAGGCAATGGAGACTTCTCCTTTCCATCAAGACTCAGTGGCAGGGACAGGATTCACCTTCCCACCCATAATATTCAAACCCTGACAAAACATGCAAGGGACTGGTTTTGAGACCCAGAACATTGAGCAATGCAATGATCCCAGAGAGACAGGAGAACATAAGCCAGGCCTGTGATGCTCAGGTTAACTGCCTTGAATGTATTTCCAAGCTGCAGCGCCCAAAGAACCCAAGCAGAGACCAGCTCCGTCCTTGAGTTGAGGAGACAAGAGAGAGCTAAGTGTCCTTAGTGCCTGGCAGTCACAGGAGAAAGGACGAAAGGAAGGAGAGTTGCCCAAAGGAAGAATCCCAGATATCTGGAGAGGGGACCCGTGGAGTTTTCAACAGAGGACAGTCATGAGAAGCAGCAATATTACTACTCACACAGCAGTTTCTCATGCGTCAAGTGCTTTGTTTTCCAGCAGACACTGGAAGACACCTAGCTTACCTATGGCATGCGTGTATGATTGAGTATGACACATGCACGCATATACACACATCCTTTCTGGTGTACTACAATCTCTCACAGGACAGATATATGTCTTTCTACTTTTGGAATATTGTAGTTCCTTGCAGACTTTTGCATGCAGTACATGCCAAATAAGTGTTTCCTGGAGCTAAATATTAGCATTCCATAACCACTTTTCTCCAATTCTATATATGTATTCCTGTTCTCTGGAGTTAGCATTTAACTTAATGTGTAAAGTGACAACCAATGACTATCTTCTTGTGCAGGGAAAGGTTATTGCGGTGGTTATTTTGTTTATTGTTGAGTTGGTTTAAACTACATCTTTAATGAGGGGACAAAATTATACTACAGGTAGAGTATTGTGCCAAAAGCTGTGTACGTGATTTTCTTTTCTCACTCCACAAGCTCTCTTTTTTTATGACTAGGAAAACTCCATTTCTCTGAGTAAGGGCATTTGTATTTTCAGTATCCTGCCTGCCTCCAGGTTGTGTACTTATATAAATAAGAGCTGACTTTCTTTCTGAAATGGAACAGTGTAATGGAGGAAACTGGGAAGTAATGAAATTTATGACCCAGATCTGATACAGAAACATGAGTGGGTGATAAGCTAAGCTAGTTAAGATTTTTGTTTGGTTTTTGCTTTTGCTTTTCCTCGAGAACTCTCTGGGGTTTGAAAGTCTATTTCACATTGGAAACTTGCTTATTACAATGTTTTGACTTGATTTCCTATGACAAATTCGGTTGGCTAAATAAAAAGTGTAGCTCTGAAACCTGTGGTTCCTGCCAGCTGTGTATCTGTAGAATGTGGTGCCCTACACGCCTGATTCTGTGACCAGTTTGTGTTATGACATTTCTCCACATGAGATCATAATGGGCTCTTACGTTGTCTTTAGCTGGTCTTCACGTTTTAAGAAAGTTGTGTGCACAATTCAGAAGCATTCACTGTGTTTTTCTCTCACCCTATGTATTTGGCAGTACAGGATTTATTGCTCTCTGAGTATTTATGCTGAAGGAGAGTCCACCACTTCTTCCCTAAGTCCCCTGAGCCCTGTGTGTCTCAGTATCCACGTGACATTCTCATTTATCATTTTCTGAATTCTCTGAGAAATTATTGGTTAATTATTTATGAGACTTACATCCCAATGTTGTATTCAAAAGACCTTTCCACTGGGTTTAAAGTCTATGAATAAACATGGGTGGACTGTACCAAGCAGTTTAACATCTTTGAGTAAACGCTGTTTCCCATCATTGTTGGAATAATCATGGTACAGGGCTGGACGGTGCTCTGTGAAGCCTTTTCGACATGTCTCTCACTTACGTTAGGTTTTGCCAAGCCACTTCCCCAAATTGCTTTTTAGCTCTAATAGGCTGTGATTTTATCATTTTCTGATTTTAATTTTGACTCAAGAAGTAGCTCCGCATTTCATCAGGGCACTTGGAGGCTTCAAGAGAATATTCATTACAAACCTTCTGAAGCCTCGGAGTAATGGCCAATAAGTTATGTCCCCAGTAATTATCTCTTTGTCATTGTAACCATCATCTTGGCTTATCAGGAAGCTGAAATGAAACCTTCTGTGGAGTGTGTTTTCCACATTTAAAGAGAAAATTGAAATGCACATTGCCAATGTAGTGAGTCAGAATTCATTGAACGAGACCCTTTGTGGGGTCCGGTCCGGCAGCATCATTGCCTACAACCACGCTTTCAAGTAGAGAAGCCCACAACGTCTGGCATTAGAGTGTTTCTATGGCAGAGACGGTGGAATTATATCACATTTAATCAAATATCATATTTATGTCAACTGGAAGGGATTGATATCCTGCTTATTAGACTTCTCTGGGGAGCATATCCAATGAATCAATGCTACAATATATTGTTCTCCAAATTCCTGTTCATGAGAAGGGCTGATAAATATTTTCTTAACAGCTACTGCTTATTGATGCTACTTTGTGTAAGGCACTAGTAAGACCTTAAGTATATTTTCGTATTTAAACCCTATAGTACTCGTTGAAATTTTTTTTTCATTTTCCTCCCTTTAAAGAAGAAAAACTGGAGGTTGATCTAAGATCATACTGCTAATTATGTGTGAAGCTGAGATCACAATCCAGACAGCAGGAGTCCAGAGAATTAGCTCCTAATCAAGACTTTCCCCATTGTGAAGATCACTCCTAATGTCTTTCTGTCTTCATTGAGAGCTAAACAATATTCCCTGTAAATAGAGGCAATGCAGGAAAGTCCCACATTATGTTCTTGCAGAGTAGAAATGTAAATATCACATGATGACAAAGCATAGACTTGTTGTTAATTTAAATTTTAATTACTCCCCCCAGAATGGAAATCTAATTAACTTGGCTCAACCTTGTGGAACCCCTTCTTAAATCTAGAAAAACTGCTTCAGTACTTCTAACAGGGAACCAAAGTCTATACTGTAAGAGAAGGCCTGGCGCAGCTGTGAGCAGATGAAGGGAATGTAGGAGACTGAACAAGCAAGAAGGGGCATTGGTTCAGTTCCCTGGTGGAGCTGTCCACGACACACACTTCAGGCCACTGAGTGTTCTGGGGGCTGCCAGGGAAAACCAAACTAGCCACAAGTGAAATGAATGACAAGTTAGATATAAAGGAAAGGAGAGTTTAGAATTTCTCTAAAATAAAAGAGGAACCAGGAAGCATGGGAAAAGGAGACCACTGCATTCTTCCTTGAGACTTTCGTCTCCTCGAAACTCCTATCCACAGGCTTGATAACCCAAAATTGGCTGTTCCGTATCAACACTCCTCCATGAGGATAGAGAGTCTTTCCACAAAAATGACTCATACTCAAGAATGAACGGAGAATGGGAACCGTACAGGAGATGCACGAGCCCCTCCTAAAAGAGCGTGTTCTCACTGACCAAATAACATAACCCCTTACAAAGTGCTCTGTCACTGCTGTCACTGGAACTTAAAAACAGAGGAATTTCCCTCTTTATTCATCTGTGTAGCGAGGCAGCGAACCCCCCAAAGATATCCTATTCTATTTGAGTTACCTTTTGAAGATGATTGTTTTTGGAGGAGAGAAAGGTCGCTAGAACAAAGGTGGGGGTTGAGGACAAGAAGCTGATGAGTGACAGCAGTGGTGTAGACATGGAAATGGGGCTCCTGAGGGAGAATCCCACCTACGTGACCCCTCCTTCCTATGTTCTCCCCAATGTCCGTATTCCCTGCCTTCACTGCCTTGCTAGCACGTACAGTGCCTTGGTGTCAGTAATAAAAGAATGAGCATCCCTTCCAGATGGATGCAGCCCAGTCCAGGGTGCTCCCTTTGAAGCAGAGCGTATGAATGGAACCTGGGGTAGAACTGTGTATCTCTAAAGCATGGGGTTTCTTTTCTACCCAGAAGCAAAACTCAGAGCGTGGCCAGAGAAGCAGGTGCCGAGTATTAGCTGTTTAACTCAGTGAAAAAAAAAAAAAAAAAACAACTCTATTTCTCTAAGACTCAGCTTTCTCATCGGTAAAATGTAAAAAAGAAAAAACCTTCTTTTCAACAGTGGTTAGGGAATTAAAGTAAATACCGTGCATAGAAATCATTTTGGAAACTATTAACCCCATAGACATAAAACATTTATCATTATTACCACAGATTTTAATATAAAAACCCCTCTATGTTAAAGAGTTCTCAACTATAAAACACTGCCAATATTCCCTTCCCCAAACAAGTTCACAGGGTCTTCTTTCTGAGGTTATATTTATAATAGATATAAAGTGATATTGAACAGAGATTAGCCATGCTACAAGATTATTGTGTTACTTACTTTTCTCTCTTAAGTGGTTGCCTTCAAAAAGTGATCTACATTGTGATCTAGACTCAACCTTGCATTATAAGCTTTCTTGAACTTATTTTGAAGCTAGCTCTCCTGTTTTTCTTTGGCTATCATTAATCTCAGCCACAGCTAAGTCTCCACAGGTTAAACAGAGAATGTTACACTTTGTATCTTTGCTGACTTCCTAGTATGAGTAAATGTGACCTTGTGTTCAAGCTTATTATCATTCTGATTGAGTAAAAGAGCACTTATTCACTTTTTGCCTTTGCCTTGATTCTCTGTTTAATATTACAATTCCTGATTATAGGGATAGCTAGGGCAAATAATGTGACTGCCTGAGTCCTTTACTAATCTAAATCAAATGGTGTCCCCCTAACCCCAGCCCGTTTGTCTCTTGACTACGTTAGAGTTAATTGCTGTTCTGAGTTTCTGTCGGACCTTGTACTTACCTCAATTATGGCTCTTACTACATTCTACTAAAACTATTTATTTACTTGACTCTCCCTCTACACTCTGACCTTCTTCTGTTTTAATAATGATTATATTCCAGCACTTAGAATCAAGAATGCTGTCTCCTAACACTAATGGCGATAACCATGACATTTATACATCTCTCCCTATTCCGGCAATGTTGTGTTTATGCACATTAACTTTGTTAAAGAATTTTTAATTATAAAATCATGAATATCATGCGGACATAAAGGCAGGTGTTCAAAGATTTTACTTAAATCAAAATGAAGGTACCAGTCACATGTTATAAGTGGTTCACAGAAAAAGTGAAACAAGTACAAATTTATACAGAGTAAAGGAATCATGAAATGAATTTATAAGCAGATAGAAATTGGCTTTGTCTGTGGAGAGAAAAGGAAGTCAACTGAATCTCCATTAAGAGGATATGTTTGTTGTTTATAGATAAGGAAATTATTCATAGTTGTAAAGTATCTTCCATGGGATGAGAATCAGATAAACTAAAAAAGTGTCCTCTAGTCAATGTAGAGTTTTCTACAGAGCCATAAAATTTTCCCTATAACTCTTTAATATGCACAATATAGACAATGTTGGTTAAATTTCACTAAAGCACTACATTTTCTTTTTCTTTCTTTCTTTTTTTTTTATTTTTGGGGATTCATTGAGGGTACAAGAAAACTCTTTAGTACTCACAATGTTGACAATGTTGGTTAAATTTCACCAAAGCACATTTTCTTTTCCTTTCTTTTTTTTTTTTTTCTTCGTTTATTGTTGGGGATTCATTGAGGGTACAAGAAACCATGTTACACTTATTGCATTTGTTAGGTAAAGTCCCTCTTACAATTGTGTCTTGCCCCCAAAAGATGTGTCACACACCGAGACCCCACCCCCCACCCTCCTTCCCTCTCTCTGCTCTTCCTTTCCCCACCTCCACCCACCTTCCCTCTCTCTCTGCTCTCCCCTTCTGCCACCCCACAGCATGTACTAGGTCATTAATTGTCCTTATTTCAAAATTGAGTACATAGGATTCATGCTTATCCATTCTTGGGATGCTTTACTAAGAATAATGTAAATGGAATGTAAGTAGAATGTTCCACTTCCATCCAGGTTAATACAAAGGAAGTAAGTCTTCATTTTTTAATGGCTAAATACTATTCCATAGTGTACATATACCACATATACCATATGGCTTGTTAATCTATCCTGGTTGGTGGCATTTAGGCTGTTTCCACATTTTGATGATTGTAAATCAAGCTGCAATTAAACAGTCTAGTGCAAAAATCCTTATGGTAAAAGGATTTTTTTCCTTCTGAGTAGATGCCCAGTAATGCAGGATCAAGGGAGATCTAGCTTGAGTTCTCTGAGGATTCTCCATACTTCCTTTCAAAAAGGTTGTATCAGTCTGCAGTCCCACCAGCAGCGTAAAGGTGTTCCCTTCTCTCCACGTCCACACCAGCATGTGCAGTTTTGAGATTTTGTGATGTGAGCCTTTCTTGTTAGGGTTAGATGATATCTCAGGGTGGTTTTGATTTGCATTTCTCTGATAATTAGGGACGATGAGCATTTTTTCATATATTTGCTAGCCATTTGTCTGTCTTCTTTAGAGAAGATTCTATTCATCTCTCTTGTCCATTGTGATATGGGATTGTTGACTTTTTCATGTGGATTAATTTCAGTTCTCTGTAGATCCTAGTTATCAACTTCTGTCTGATTCAAAATATGCAAATATCCTTTCCCACTGATACACAACCTACATTTTCTTATTAACTTCATAGAACAGTCCTTTTCTTTTTTTTCCCTTTTATTAATCCCTACTATCCATTTTAAGCAGAATATCCAGTCAATAAATATTTTGTATTGACCTCAGTGGACAGTAGACATCTGATACTCCTGAAATAATCTGCAAACGTATAAAGTGTTGGAAAGTAATATATGAGGTGATGAGAGCAACATATATATATATATATATATATATATATATACACACACACACACACACACACACACAGAGGGAAATAAAAGATAAAAACAATTATGATCAGGAACTTATAATATACTAATAGCTGATTATATGTTTTCAATGCTAATTCAAATCTCTTATGCCAATTGCATTCTCTATGTTATTTCTGGAGTACTCTTTCTCCCCCATTCATCATGTTTCCTGCATCATTTCAATTTTCCACATCCTTTCTCTCTTTTCTGTCAGAGGTGTCTTCTTCTAACAGATTACTCTCCCTTACAGCTTGTACACTGCCTTCTGTTTCTCTTGCCAAATACTATCTTCCTCCAGCTACTGATAACAAGGTGGAGACTTTCCTTAAGGCCTTCTTAGAGACTTCCTGTAGATATGCCTTGGGTTACCCAACTCACCTGGCTAAGGCTGGAAATTAAAAAAAAAGACAGTAAAATTTCTCCCCAGTAACTTTCCACTGTGTTTAGCCAATCAGGGTGTCAAAAACTTACTGATCTGGCGGGGCTTTAACTTTGATGCTATCAGCATGAAGAAAAGAAACAGCAAGGGAAGCAGTATAAAAATCCAGTTTCTTCTGCATACTTTAAGCAGGCTATTTTTGGTTTGTCAACCTAGAAAATGTTGCATTCCTTTGCAGCAATCTTATAGCCTGTTGACACAAGATAAAGAAATTTAAAGGGGGCCACTTAGCAGGAAACAAAGAACTGGGATAAAATTGTGTGAATTCATCTGCACCTCCCCCAGATATTTTTAAAACTAAATTACCTCTCTGCTCTTAACGCTCTTCTTATTTTTTTCCTCTGTATGTTAAAGTGGAGAAAATGTAGCAGAAAATTGAATCAGACAACTCCCTCAAAGATTAAAAAGAGCTGCATGGCATGTACCGTGTTCATCACTTTTGTTACATACAATTATAAGTACTTTTATTTTTAAGTTGCTAGGACAATAAAGCCCACGAAAAATTGAAAACACACAAATATTGATAAGTAAGTGTAGAGAATCTAGGTAGATGAGGCAGCCAGTTTACCTGCTCATCGTTTGCGGGCTTTTTTTTTTTTTTTCTTTTTTTCATGTGTTAAAAACATTCTTTACCAATACAATCTCTTCCATTTTCAAACTTAACAATACAAGAAAAACTGATCACTTGGAAAAGATTTTTTAAAACTGTGGCTTATCTTTAATGGTTCATGGTTTATTTGGGAAGATGGGCTAGAAACTTTCTTGCTTTATGAGAAAGAAAGAATTTGTATTTCTTTTCCAATCCATTATGGCAGGTTTCCCAGATGAAGCTGAATTTGAGGCAAGGACTGAAAAGAGAGCTTGCCAAGATATTCATGTGGCTTCTGTTGTCTGGACACACAAACTATTACAAAGATGAGAGCAACTAGGTAACACTCAGCTAAAGTGCATATTGTTGAGCCATCAGTCAAGGGCACTGTTGCTGATTAACTTTTGCTGTATATTTTCTGCCTGTGGCTCATTTTGTTTCTGGTTGGCCAACAGGCAAAAAGATTTTCTTTCCCAGGTGACTCTCTAGATTTGGTCTTTGTTCTTGAATGTCCATCATTATAAATGAAGTGAAAAACGTGATGGCTTAAAGCCATGCTATCAGTTTAAATATGGATTTGTTAATTTTCTTGTACCTCAAAATTAATTTTATTTTCCAATAGGTATTTATAATAACTCAATTAGACAAATGTGAGAAGGGTAAAAAATAGTCTTACTTTAACACTTTAACATATCCTATCTAGCCACATACGCTACTTGAGGCCTTTTATAGAAGAAGGCTTTTACAAATATGTGTACAAATTAATTTATTCATAGAAAATATAAACATCAGAAACACATTGCAAATTCAATAGATGATCTCTTCTGGATTACCACTAAAAAAAGTGGTTAGTGGCTGAGGTATCCAGAACATCTAAAACAGTCTCTTTATTTCCTCCACCAAAATTCACTCCCAAAATGGAAGTGCTCCTGAGCTGCTTTTAATAAATATACAGCTGATATTAATAAATTACATTATAAGTGGGTGCTATATTTTGCTTAATCCTTCTAATTATTAATTTCATCTGATCATTTGTTTTACATGCCTTTACTTCAGGAGGAAAATTATAATTCCATGCTTGAGAAACTTTTCTCTTATTTCAAATACTGCAAATCAATTTTATTGAAGTCCTCATTCTTAAATTTTATGCAGACGATTCAAAATGCAGATCCCAATGTAAGAGCAGAATATTCAATTAGTTGTTTATATCTCCTTCCTCAAAGATGTATGTAATGAGATAGCTTTGGAGGACAGACGTCTGAATAGTTTCTTCTATGAAATTCAGATTAAATTAAACATTAATACAGCCATATTATAAGAGTGACAGCTAGAGAAAGTTGTTCATGGGCAATTTGGATAGAGTAGAATAAAATAAAAGTGTTGAATTAATATGGCACAGTCTAGAGTGCAACCTGCCACTCAGAGGTTTGTGAACCTCATTTGAATTGAATTAATTTTGTGCAAAATAATTTATTCTACAAAGTTTTCACGACATGCTGGGCTAAATAGTTTCCTTGGAGGCATATTTACTTTAAATGTCTTATATTTCATTTTTGTGAAAATAAATAAGTGAACAATCACACAGAAAGAAATTCAGTCTTAATGAGATTACTGGCCAGCACAGTTACAGTATTTTATGAAAGTGTAGAAATGTTAAAGAGAAAAAGAAATGTTATTAAGAAGATCATAGGAAGCTATTCATGCATGAAATAAAGAAAACATTGCATTCATCATTTCAAAATAAGTAGTGCCCAATAATAAATACAACTCGACTGAAACTAAAGAGAAAATTTTACCTTGTAAATATTTCATTAATTTATTTTATGAAGTGATGAATGAGGAACTGAAATATTACTTTAACTTTCTCACCTCGTGAAAAATATGCCCTTCATATGTTTATATATGTTAGATTTATTTTAATGCTATAAAAATATACCATTCATATGTCTATATATATATATATTAGATTTATTTATTTTAATTGACCTACATTTTCTATTTGACTATGCTATATGAAAATGTTCTCATGACATTATATACATGTTTCAATAATAATTTTTAAAGATTACATAAGATTTCAGAGCATGGATTAATGTCCTGTAAGTTATTTATCTGAGTAATGTATTTAACTGATGAAACTAGATTCTTTTTTAAAAAACATTAATTGAGTGGTATCTGTTCTTTTCTTTATAGTGACGCAACTATTCAGCTGGGGCTGAATGATAAATCAGATAAATATGAATGTTATCATAAATTTGGGGGGGTTTTAAATTTAAAAATATAAAATTTTATTTGGAAATTATTTTCTGAAAATAATCATTTATATTTTCTCAATTTCACAATAAACAAAGAAAATTGAAATAGCAACTTTGTTTAAACTTCAAACATTTTATTAATCTTCCAATTCTACACTTTTTAAATGAATGTATTACGAAGGACTTTTGTTATGAGTCATTTATATCACAAGCTCATTCACATTCTTCTCCCATCTGAATCTGAAATGTTCGTAATTGAATACTGCAATTAAAATACACAGCCCTATCAAATTGTTTTCTACTTGTTTGATCTCAGATAAGAAAGGATTTGGAAAAAAAAAAATTTCCAAGTGGAACAAAAGGTTTATAAGGGAAATAATGTCGTGAAATGGTATGGTGAGGTATGTAAATTCAGCACCCTGATTTATAATCTTGAACTTGGTGCTAACTAGCACTATAGTTAGCTTCAGTTAAGCTATGGAGTACAAGTACCCAGGGAATCATTGCAAGGATGATGAGAAACGTGCATAAGTTGCCCGGCATATAGTTGTCACAAAATGAAAGGGGGCTAACATTATCATCAATCAATTTTCTAGTATAGTTTCCAGAGAGACATTTCACTTTTGCATTTGTTCACAATTTACACTAAATAGGTGGTTGCTAGTAGGGAAGATGGTTTAATGGGCACAGAGTTTAAGCTTGGAATGATAAAAATTTCGGGAGGTAGACAGTTATGATTTTGTACAATAATGTGAATATACTTCATGCCACTGAACTGTACGCTCAAAATGGTTAAAATGATAAATTTTATGATATGCATTTTTTACTACAATTAAAAAAATTAAATACACTAAATGAAACATAGATAATTCTTTCAAGCATTATTTTCCTTGAATGTAATTATTATCTTTTATGGAAAGCCAGCTTCCTGAATATTCCCAACACACTGGATATTAAGATAACATTGGGTTCACAGCTTACTGTAGTATAGGAGTATCAGGAGTGAGGAGGATAATTTATTTAATTATTTACTAACTTAAGTAGTATTTACTAATTATTTAAGTTATTTATTTACTCAGTCTTTGTGGATGGAATATGAATTCTTCTCAATATTAATTAACTCTAGACGTTTTGTAAATTAACACTTCTTTGAATATTCTTGTATGTGTCACTTCTGGCATCTAAACATGCATATCTCTAAGGCATATATATTTTTACTAAGATAAGAATAAAAGTTAAAAGGCATTTTAAGTAATCTATAGTCTTTGAATAAATGCATAAAAAATTACTATATATTCTATCCTAATTTTAAGATGTATTCTTGCTCTAATTTAAATTATTTCTCCAATTAGAATTTAAAGTTTATGAAATGAGTAAGTAATTTAAAATCAATGCAAATGCACTTGTATTTATTATATCATTTACCCTTGAGCAACACGGGTTTGAACTGCTTGGATATTCTTACAGGCAGATTTTTTTCAATAAACATATTGGAAAAAAATTTTAAAGATTTAAAACAATTTGAAAAATACTCACAGATGAACCACATACCCTAAAAATCTAGAAAAAAAATTTAAAAGCATATATGTCATGTATACATAAAATATATGTAGTTACTAGCCTGTTTTTTCATTGAATACCATAAAATGTACACTAATCTATTATAAAGTTCAAATTTATCAAAACTTAAGCATACAAACCCCGACAATGCATGGTGCCATTCACACTTGAAAGAAACGTAAACAATGCCTAGACACAGTATTAAATCATAACTGCATAAAATTACCTGCAGTATATACTGTATCACTAATCAGTATATAGCTACCTCCTGTTGCTATTGTGGTGAACTCAAGTATTCCAAATACCCACTTAAAACGCCTTGGGATGCCAATCATCTCTACTAGAGTAGTTGGTTTGTTTGCCAATAAATTGCTTATTGCAGCAAAAAGTGATGTCTTTAGGTTCTCATGTATTTTTTATCTTGTTTAATGTAATTCCATAAACCTTGAGTAACACCATGGGACTCAAAGTGCCACTAATGATGCTGAAACTGCTCCCAAGCAGAGAAAAGTCATGAAATTACAAGAAAAAATTGAATTGCTTGGTATGTACAGGAGATTGAGGTCTGCGGCTGTGGTTACTCACCTTTTCGTGATAAGTGAACACAGTCTAAGGACGATGGTGGAAAAAAAGAGAAAAGGAAATTCGTGAAGCTGCCACTGTGGCTGCATAGGCAGGCACAAAAACTTGAACTTTGTGCAAAATACCTTTTTATTTCTTATCAAAAATATAGCTTTTATGTGGGCACAGGAGGGGAATAAGAAAGGCATCTCTAGGGCAGTGCCTGTGGCTCAGTGAGTAGGGCGCTGACCCCATATGCTGAAGGTGGTGGGTTCAAACCCAGCCCCGGCCAAAAACCACAAAAAAAAAAAAAAAAGAAAGAAAGGCATCTCAATAAATTAATAGGATTCAAGAAAAAAATGAAGTCATTTCACAACATCTTAAAGCAGAAGGAAGGTGAAGGATTTAAAGCTAGAGTATTAAATGCCAGCAAAGGATGGTTTAATAATTTTAAAATGTGATTTGGCTTAAACAACTAAAGATAAGAGGAGAAGTAGCTTTTGCCAACTAGCAGGCTAGTTCCAAGATGCCATTAAAAAAAATCATTGAGGAGATAGTATATTTTCCTGAACAGGTTTTTAATGCAGACAAAAGTGACCTATTCTAAAACAAAAAAAAAAAAAGGCACAAAGGACATTTATTAGTAAAAAGGGAAGCAAGCTCCAGGAAATAATGTTGGAAAGGATAAGGTAACTCTGTTTTGTTCAAATACAGTCAAGTTTATAATCAGAACTGTCCTTATCTATAAAACTGGTAAACCCCAGCCTTGAATGGAAAAGTTAAACACCAGCTCCCAGTCTTTTGATTTTATAACCAAAAAGCCTAGATAACAAGAACACTTTATCTGGATTGCTTCCATTGATGCTTTGTCCTCGAAGTCAGGTAATACCTTGCCAATAGGAGACTGCCTTTTCAAATTCCTTTGATTAGAAAAAAGATTCCTTTGAGATTGGTCAACACCCTTCTTCCCCACACCCCCTCCCCCCTGTACTCTAGGACTATATTGTAAGACCCCTAATGGGTGACTGAAGCCATAGATAGTACCAAAATCTATGCAGCCTATGTTTTCCCTATACAGACATAAATAAAATTTAACTTAATAATTAGGCACAGTAAGAGGTGAACAAAAATAATAATGACATCAAACTAGTATAACAATATACTGTTATAAAAGTTACATGAGTGTGGTCTCTGTCTATCCCTCTTTCAAAATATCTCATCACACTGTACAGAGCATAGCTGAAACCATATGAAAAAGCAGCGGTAATGGGGGAGCCACTGCATCAGGGAAGGATCTACAATTACAAGTTTTCAAAAGGGAAGGCTCTTTTTAAAAGGTAGGACAGGGCCTTATCCTCAGGAAGAAATCCTTCTAAAAATTAGCCCAGCTGAAGCTGTCTTGTGTATTTTTACAACAAGCTTACAATTTCATTTTTACATATTTGTCTCTTTCAATAATTCTTGTTGGTTAGTTTAGGAATCTATTACTAACATTTATTTAGACTGCTAAGTTTTCTGTTCTCTTTGCCCACAACTACTTCTTTCTCAATTGTCTGAGTCAGTTCAGGCTGCTATCACAAAAACACCGTAGACTGGATGGCTTTGACAATAAGCTTTTAAGTCGCAGAATTCTGGAGCCTGGTAACTCCAAGATCAAAGTGCAGATCTGATGTCCCATAACAGTCCCCTTCTCGGTTCACAGGTGAGCATTTTCTCACTGTGCAGGGTTGAGAGAGCTCTCTAGGATCTTTTTGATAAGAGCACTAATCCCGTCACGAGGTCCCAACCCTCATGACCTTATTACCTTCCCAAGGCCTCATTTCCTAATTCTATCACACTGGGGTTAGGATTTGAATATATAAATTTGGGGGAAATAAAGATTTGGTCTATAGTAATTTTTTTTTTTGTAATTACCTGCACATTTTGTCATTTGTCTCATTCCTGGTCCCTGTGTTTTCATGTTTATGTTTTTCCCCTTCTCTTTGAAGAGAAATGGGAAATGTCAGACGGCAACCAGCAACTTTCCTCATAATCACCTGAGTAGGTTTCCTTGTAAACCCCTCCTTGCTCCTACAGAGAGAATTGGAGGTCTTCTGTATATGAGGCTGAAGGGCTGTTAGTGAACACAAAATCTAAACAAGAGGATTCTGTAGCATCAGAGGCAAAGGAAGGGCCCAGACCCTCGGGGCCAACAGAATGATTTTCTGTCTGCTGTTTGGGCTCACCTCTGCATCTGTTTCTGTAGGATGTGCATTCCTGGGCAGCCTTAAACTGATGTGTTTTTCAGCTAAGCCGGAAAAAGTTCCAGGGACAGCACACAGCCTTTTCACAGCTTCAGAGAAGTGTTCTCCCAAATCTGTTGGAAGCGATAGTGCAGAGCCCCTATCTCCCCCGCAGCTCCTTAACCAATGCTGGAGAAGCTCAGTGGTTAAAGGGATTCTGCCTGCAGCCACTGCTGCGGGTCCTGCCTCACCCTCAATCTTCATTCTCACAAATAAGGTCATTTTAGTGTGAATTTGCCTCAATATTAAGTCAGACTGAGCAGTTCTAAGTCAGTCATTGTTTCCTTTCTTCTATCTGGTTCCTGCTGTATTAGTAAATCCCACAAAAATTCTCTAAGGTCATTGCCCATTAATGGCACTTTAAACTATTTCCAAATAGCTGATGCAGCAATTCCAAGTTCTGTACCCTTTCTTCATTTTTTTTCTTCCTTTCATCATTTCTTTGAGTCACAAGCGAGATGAGGGTTAGGAATCTGAGATTGTGTCAATGTATTTTCAACAATGTTTTACCTTCTCAAATAAAATGTTTTCAGGATTAGACTTTGATTAAAAGTGAAAAGTGGAAGGAGGCAGTAATATTAAGGAGCCAGGAATAACATCGTTCATCAGAAATCTAGCAGCCATAAGGGCTTGCATTTGACAAATAGTCAATTTATTCTTAGGATCTATTCTAACTACGGTTTAAATGAAGAGCATGTGCCAGCATTCTATTTTTTGAGGATTACAAAGACAAGACTAACTTGGACTCTTGGAACATGTAGCACAGTATGAGTACTTAGTTGACCTAGAAAAGCTCTCCAAGGGACTGAGAAACAATTAGAAATTTAAATGCATGAAAACGGAGACATATTTTATGTTGTGTCAAATGTTTCAATTGTACTACTGGGGGGTAAAAGACCTTCTGTGACTTTGTTGGTAGTTTTTCCTAAAAGCTTATTATATAAAAGGAGACTTACTTAACATAGCTTACTATTAATCATAAGATCTCAATATATTTTACAGGAAGTTATTCATCTTAAAGGAAAACATTAGAATGACCTTTAAACCTGACACAAAGGGCCTTTTGTCCCCCAAACATTAACAAATAGAAAACACATATTTAATATCATCTTCATGGTAGGTATAAGCCTAGGTGTCTTGGGGTTACACAGATGTGTTAGGCAGTTAGCTAAGATATGAGCAGGGAGGATGATGGACACGGTTTGGTTATTTTGGATTAGTTTGGGTCAGGCTGATCTGGGCTATTAAGGGAATGAGGCAGTTTAACACCTTGCAGTGGGTCACCATCAGGATCTGGCAAGTGGGTTGTTTTAAGAATAATTGATTAAGACTCAGGGAGACTTCCACAAAGAGGCTGATAATTCTCAAAGTTGTATATAAAACCTAAAACCACACTTACCATGGAAACTGTAGTCACGAGGATGGGGCCCAGCTTCCTGTACAGGTTGTTAGTAAACTTTCTTTATCTTGCTAAAACTTTCCTTACTCTTTTCAATTATTTTGGCAACTACTTCGAGCCACCACACTGCTCTAACAGATGTAAGATAGAAACCTGACTCACCAGAACTTTATACTCCTCTGGAAACAGTAGAATAGTGGTCTCTGGAGACAATTATTAGAAAGTGAAAAACACCACCTTGTCAGTAGAGAACAAGGATAAGAATTCAGAGCAGCAAAATGTGACTCCTGTTGGGGAACGGGTTCCCTGAAGGAGCAAGCATTTTATATAAGTTTCAAAGGCTCAAGATTTATGAAGTTGCATAAAATATAGCAACCACAGTCCATTCCACATTTATTAAGTTACTAATCCTTTAAAACTTGGCATTGTCTATGGAGGGAAAAAGTTCATTTTCCCTCTAAACCTCTTTGAAACTTGCTTTTTTAAAACATTTAACCCTACTCAATTCATTTCCTGCCCAATTACCTACATCTGATGCATCTTCAACTCCCAGTTTAAAAGCCAGTGTGCACTAAATCATACAGGGCCTGTTCAAACCGATTCCTAGGTCCAACCCCAGAGATGTGATTTAGTAGGTCCGGAATGAAGTTAAATGGTTTAAGTTTCTAACAAGCTAATATTTAGTAGATACTGCTGATGCTGGTGTGGAAGAAATCACTTCTCTGCATTCTAAATAAATAAATAAATATATATATTTATAAATATATATGTAAATTATATATATATTTCTAACTTCTAAATAATATATATTTATAAATATGTATATTTATTATATATTTATCATATATTATAAATTTTATATAATATGTAATAAAATATTATATATTTTATATATAATATATTTATAAATATATATTTCTATGTATATAGAAACTAAAAAGCTTCTACAATATAGAAATATATATTTATAAATATATTATATATAAAATTATAAATTATATAAATTATAATTTCTATATAGAGAAATTTATAAATTATATAAATTTATATTATACATTATATATATATATTTATAAATTATAATATATATTTATATCATATATATTTATAAATTATATATATATATATAATTTGGGGGGGTTGCAGTTTTTGGCTGGAGCTACATTTGAACCCACCCCCTGCAGTATATAGGACCGGTGCTGTATTCCTTTGAGCCACAGGCACTGCCCTAAATACATATATTTTTTGTTTCAATGCATTTTTTTTATATTAATTCGTAGCTGCATACATTATTGCAATCAAGGGGTACAATGTGCTGGTTTCATACACAATCTGAAATGTTTTCATCAAACTGTTTAACATAACCTTCATGGCATTTTCTTAGTTATTGTATGAAGACATTTGTATTCTGCATTTAGTAAGTTTCACCTGTACCATTCTAAGATGCACCATAGGTGTGGCCCCACCAATTACCCTCCCTTCACCCCAACCTCCCCTCTCCCCTCCCTCTCATATTCTTGTTCTATCGTTGGGTTATAGCCTTCATATGAGACCTTTAAATTAGCTTCATAGTAGGGCTGAGTACATTGGATACTTTTTCTTCCATTCTTGAGATACTTTGCTAAGCTCCATCCATGTAAACACAAAAGAAGTAAAATCTCCATCTTT
>CAUYRH010008241.1:0-15563 GCA_963574655.1 Perodicticus potto
GAGTGAGTTCACAATTGTGGTGGAGGATTACATTGGTCATTATGGAGGATAGGTCTGAGAATATCCTGGAGAACTGGTTTAGTTATGGCAAATTTCTTCAATATGTGAATGTCATTAAAGTATTTAATTTCTCCATCATAAATAAAACTCAGTTTAGGCAGATACAGGATCCTGGGTTGAAAGTTATTTTGTTTTAGGAGATTAAAACTCGATGACCATCCTCTTCTAGCTTACAAGTTTTCAGCAGAAAGATGTGCAGTCATTCTAATATTCTTCCCCTTGTAGGTTATGGTTTTCTTATGTCTGATTGCTTGCAGAATATTCTCTTTCATTTTAACTTTGGTGAAGTTAATTATAATGTCCCTAGGAGATGTCTTATTTGGGTTGAGTCATGCTGGGGTTCTGAAACTGTTTGCTATCTGAATTTTAGAATCTTTGCGCATATCTGGATAGTTCTTCATCATTACCTCTTGAAGAGGAGCCTCTGCACCTTTCAGAGCCACCTCATCGCCTTCAGGAATTCCTATACATCGAATATTAGTTTTCTTTGAGTTATCCCAGAGCTCTCTGAGAGAATGATCCATTTTTGCTTTCCGCTTCTCTTCCTCTTTGAGCATTTGGGAGCATTCAAAAGCTTTGTCTTCAATGTCAGAAAGCCTTTCTTCTGCCTGATTCATTCTGTTACTGAGGGATTCTATTGTATTTCTCAGATCTTTAAGGGCTGCAAATTCTTTTCTCAATGTATGAAAATCTTTCGTGATTTTGTCTTTGAATTCGTTGAATTCCTAAGACAACTTTTGAAATGCTCCTTGAAATTCTAACTCCAACTTTCTCCATTCTATTAACCTTATTTGCAATCCAAATTTTGACATCTTGTCCATCTTTTTATGAATGTGATCTTTAGTTGTGTCCGCCATGTCATTCCTTGGGGGAATTGATCTACTCTGGTTATTCATGTTACTGGAGTTTTTTCGCTGATTCTGCCCCATGATTATTTTACACCATTTGGCTAGATGAGAAGATAAGGTGAAATTGGGTTGGGGGCTCCTGGAGTAGTGGTTAACCAGCCCTTTATCCAAGAGCTGTGATTGGTGTCTTTACCTTTTCCCATAGAGCTTTGCAGAGGACTCATACAGTGCTATGGCCTGAGACACAGCAGACTTTCTTCGTGTGGTGGGGCTAAACGGCTCTGTCTTGTTTTCAGCTGGTCTCTGTCCTATCCTAGTGAATTAGTTACTCTGGGTTGAAGTCTTAGCTGTGGAGAAATACCAGCAATTAAGTCACCCTGCCCCCCCCCATGGAAAAAAACGGGAAAAGGAAATTCAAACCTTCCCACAATCACACACCCAGGGTACCCCTTTATATAGTCCTCAGGTGATTGGCTTAGTTTAAGAGGTCCAAATCAATTGTCCCAGTCAGCACCATTCTCAGGTGGGAGAGTTCAAAAGTTCCCTGGCAAGTAGATAGCAGGGGTCTTCTGGCAGCCCAAGTATGACTTGCTCTGGTGCTTCATGAGGTCACAAGGACCCACCTAGAAAATGAATTAGTCTGGGAAGGTTCATGCCTCCTTCCCCCCTTACACCTTTGTCACACCCAGTCACTGGTAACCCTGCAGGGCTGTGACCCAGTTCCCTCCAATGAGCAGATGCTCTAGAGGTTTGTGCCTGCTTGAGTCACAGAGAGATCTACATCTCCTCGGGTAGGTCACCACTCTCTACCACTATCCAGCAAGGGGAGGTGAGGCCTGACAACCTCAGGTGCTTAATTGAGGCTCTGGTAGTTCACTCAGTTCCAGCCCTGCCCCTAATTGATGTTGCTGACAGAACAGAACAATTTTGCAGAATTATTTTCTGTCCCAGCTATATTCCCCTGTGTATCAGATGCTGTTTGAGTTCACAGAAACTGCAACTCAGTCCTGGTCTGTGCTGCTGCATGGAGCTGCTGTGTCTGTCTCAGCTGCAGTCTGTGTTGGGGCGAGTGCGTTAGAGATCATAGTCAGCTGTCAGTTCCAGCCTATTACTCCTACCTTTGTCTCAGCTATGATCCTGCAAGGGCCAGGTGCTTCTTAGGCTCACTAACGCAGTCCTTATGCCTCAGCCTCATCCTGGGAGTATGCTGTCTCTGTGTGCGTCTCCACCATGCTCTGCCCAGGCAGGTACCATTACTTTACTCATGAGGCCTGCATTTCTGTCCCAGATCTGTTCCACTAGTGGCCTCCACCAGAGAAGATGCCCAGCTTCCTCTGGTTGCCCAGAGAGGCAGGGAGTGTCTCTGCAAAATATCCCCAGGTGTGTGAGTCCTATTGTTCCCACCACTGCTTCTGCTGCTCTGTGCCATGGGGCTCTGCATCTCCCTCTCCTGTATGGTTCCCTCAGTTCACCATCTTCTCCTTACTCCTGTGCTGCAGAATCAGCAAAGACCAGTAACAGCCCACGTTCTGTACACACCTCTCAAGAAAATCCCCAAGAATCTGGACTCTATGGGGGACCGGCCTCCAGATCTCAGGGTGAGAGTGGAGGGGAGTGTTTGGAGTTCAGAATTGCAGGTAGAGAATATATACAGTTTTATACAGTTTTATACCTGGCATGAGAGTGCCATGGCACTTTAATAAGTCCTTTCTAGGGAAGGAGTTCCTATGTTTAGAAGGTCTCTCCTGTGGGATAAAATAGGAGGGGATCTGAAGTCTTCTTGCTTGTTGTATAGAGTATACTGTGAGCCATTCTCATGGGGGAGGGGACTCCCATGCACTTTACGATGGATTTTGTACCTATTGTTTGTTTCCTTGGGGTCGCAGCTTGCCTCAGCAGGGTTGATGTGCATTCTTCAACCTTCTCTCTTGGCTCAGCTCCAAACCATCAGCTTACTTGCTAAACTTCTGTCCTTTAACTCTCTTTCTGGATGGGAGCCTCTATGGAACACTGGCTCCAGTCGGCCATCTTGCCTCTGAGTTCTATGTATTTTTTTTTTTTTTAATTCTCTATTTCATTTAGTTCTGCTCTGATTTTTTAAATTTATTTCCTTCAACTAATTTTGGTTTTGGTTTGTTCTTGGTCTTCTAGTTCCTTGAGATGCATCATTAGACTACTTATTTAAAATCTTTCCATTCTTTCAATATAGGCATTGTTGCTGTAGATTTCCCTCTTAGAGCTGGATTTGCTTTATCTCATAGGTTTGGGTATGTTGTGTTTCCATTTTCATCAGCTTCAGAATTATTTTAATTTTTTCTTAATTTCTTCCTTGACCCAATGGTCATTCAGGAGCATGCTATTTAATTGCCATATATTTCTACAGTTTCCTAAGTTTCTCTTGTTATTGACTTTTGCTTTTATTACATTGTAGTCTGAGTAGATACTTAGTATGATTTCAGTTTTTCTAAGTTTATTGAGACTTGTTTTGTAGCCTAACATATGGTCTATCTTGGAGAATGTTCCATGTGTTGATAGGAAGAGTATGCGTTCTGCAGCTGTTGGATAAAATGTTTTATAGTTGTCTTTTAGGTCCATGTGGTCCAAAGTGCTTTTAAGTCCAATGCTTCCTTGTTGATTTTCTGCTGATTTTCTAGATGATGCTTCTTTGTTAATTTTCTGCCTTGTTGATTTTCTGCCTAGTGCTTAAAGTGGAGTGTTGACGTCCCTAACTATAGAGGGGGAAAAATGGGAGTTTCCCATTAGACATCTGAAGTAATCCCAAAGACAAAGGTTGTATAATCTGGGGGAAAAGTAACTAAATAGGGTGGAATAGGAGAACCGGTTTCTACTTTTCAAGATAGTTGATACCTGGTTTGGCACAGAGGTGGAAATGGTGATCCCAAAGGAAAGTTCTGGCAGAGGGCCTGCCAGAGCACGTGTGGCAGCAGAGTGGACAGTGCTCCATTCTGGTGGTCCTCACACTTGGCCACACATTGGAATCAATGGAAGAATTTAAATAATTATGAAGCCCAGATCTTGATCCCTCAAATTCTGATTTAATAATTTGGGAATGGCCTGAGCATTGGGACTTTAAAGTCTGAGAATCACTGCTCTCCATAACTATTATTGGCTTACTAAGAGGATGGTATAGCCACTCACCTCAGAAATAACATGTTCCCTTGGACATCTCAAGTTTAGCCACAGGAGGGCTCTTATAATTATTGGTAGAAATGTGTTCATCTCTAGTCTTTGCCCCCAGGGGTTATGAATTTAAGAAATACATGATAGCTACAGAAAGTACCCAAGTATGGGCCTTATTTATTTGTTTTATAAAAATAAACAGAAAAACCAAAAATAAGCAAATTCCAATAATAAAAGAGACAGAAGACATTAAAAAAAAATCAATCTCTTTAGAGAAGCATAACAGGGCATCACATCCATAAAACAAACAACCAAAGAGACCAAAACATTTGTTTTGAAAAAATTACCAGCATTAAAAATGTGACTGCTTCAGTTAAAAATAAATCATCATTAGATAGATTTAGTAATAGGAGAGTAAGTGCATAAGAAGACCAAATTAGTGAATAGAAAAGGCAAGCCTGGGCAAGTTCCTTGCCATGCCCCATCATAACAAGTGGAAAGTCCAGAAATATGACGAATAGATTCAGAGGTTGCAGTATTCATGTCAGATAGGCTCCAAAGGGCTCACTTGGTGCCTGGTGAAATTTTAAATTTCCAAACATAAGGACAGAATACTAAAAGTAATGAAAGAAACACAGATAACCTATGGATAAATAAAAATTGTTTTAATATAAAGTGGTTTCGGCTCGGCGCCTGTGGCTCAACGGGCTAAGGCGCCAGCCATGTACACCTGAGCTGGCGGGTTCGAGTCCAGCCTGGGCCCACCAAACAACAATGGTCGCTGCAATCAAAAAATGGCTGGGCGTTGTGGCGGACGCCTGTGGTCCCAGCTACTTGGGAGGCAGAGGCGGGAGACTCGCTTGAGCCCAGGAATTGGAGGTTGCTGTGAGTTGTGATGCCACAGCACTCTATCCAGGGTGACAGCTTGAGGCTCTGTCTCAAAAAAAAAAATAAATAAATAAAGTGGTTTCAATGTTTTAAAGAGACCTTATTTTAAACCTAGAATTTTGTATTTTGCCAAAAAATTCAAGTATGATATCAAAATCATTTTCATGTTAAGGCAACACAATTGAAAGAAGAGAAAGAATTTTCCACTTTGAAAAAAAAGTCATATTTAAGAAAATATAAAAGAAATGTTTTTATGTCTTTATCATAATTTCAAATTTTATATATTGGTAAAATTAAAAATTTGAAAGAAAACAGAAAAGAAATGTCTTTATATCTTTATCATAATTTCAAATTTTATATATTGATAAAATTTAAAAATTTGAAACCCCAGTTGTGTCAGGAGCTCTGAGCATATTCCACTGGGATATGCCATCCTCCCCCATGTTCACATGTACATTCTAAATATTAGAAGTTGGTTAATATATCCTATCTATTGATAGGTCCCCTGCTCATCTTCAATTCTCTTCACTGTGCTGGATTGTTTCTCTTTTGACTTTTGGCCATATAATATATTTTGAAAAGCAATGACGTCCATTATCTTGACCCAAAAGTCAGCATCTTTAGACCCTTTAATAAAAAACAAACAAACAAAAAAACAACAACAAAGAAACTTGTATTAAACCTGAGTTGAGCTGTGATTGGTCTCTGGCCAAGACCCATATTGTCACTTGTTCCTTTTACTTTTAAGTCACTGAGCTGCCCAATTTCAATTTTTTTTTTGCTCTGAGAAGATGATGATTATCCTGCTACACAGCACATTTTTCAGCACGCTCTAAGTTGATGTTTTTATTTTAGTAAATATTTCTTACTATGTTGATAACACTCTTCTCTTACTCATAATGGAATTTTACAGTATAAAAATAGATCCCATAGATCATTACCATATATCTTTTGATAAAACTGAGCATGCTGCAGTTCTGTGGGCATTTCTGAGTGCAGAGCCTATGAATAGTCACAGTGATAGATAACGCACATGGCTATCCCAAATCTGTATCTTAGCACTGAATTTCCTTCCACTTTAATTGTCTAAAGAAATTTTAGACTCTATAATACATATTCTCTTCTCTGTTTCCATGTGAGATGGAAAGAGAATATTGGATTTTTGCCAAAAAAAAAAATAATGAAAGGTAAACCATTATTTGGTGTTTAGTCTATTCCAACAATAATAAAACAAAGCCTTATGGAAACATTGATTCTCACGGGAACTTCTGATCCTTCCTCACTAGTAGGTATTTCTTCAGAAAATCCTGAAGGTGTTCAAGTCTTTGTACATGTATGAGCTGTTGTGTAAATATTGAATATTTATAACAAGTACCATTAGAAATGTTTTACTTAAAGTCTTATGGTAAGCTTGTGGTGAATGTACAATCATCTTCATCTTTCAGATGAGGAGATTGATTTTAAAAAGATGAGGTAGCAGAGACAGGATTTTAACCCAAAGCTAGCTGTCTATGTTCCAGTGTGTTTTTCTGCCTCTTTTAAATAGAGTGTATAAACTATTTTACATGTCCAATTAGGAAGCCCCTCAGTGGGATTGGTGTTAAAGTGCTTTATAAGTCATATGTAAATTTCTGTTTATTAACAACTATGTTCATAAACTACCACCCAGGTTCAAATCTCATTTTGAAAATTCTGTCTCTCTGTTGTCCCATGACATCACAACAATCACCAAATTCTGTTGTTGTTCAGTTCCTGTTTTCTAAATGAGACCATAGATTTTGTGAAAGCAGGCATCACTTTGATCTAACTGTACCTCTTATTTTGTATTGCATTAGCAAATACAATAATGTATTATGCATTCCTTTATAGCAATGCAAAATAGGCCTATCACATCTCTGTCTGATTATTGAAATTTCCTCCTTCCCCCTTTTAAGGTCCAGCTTTGTTTGGATAGATTTTCCCTATTGCTATAGGGAAAATTCAGGGTGAACTACAGGGATTGTGATCACAGAGATAATTTTGAGCATTCTTTTGCTATGACTGAGATAAGAAGTTATTGGAGGAGAGAAATGACCAGGAAAATCAGTTGGGGTAGGGGGAGAGAGAGAGAGAATGGGAGAATGGGGTGTTGTCTTGGTACTCTGGAAATGGATAATTACAGAGGAAGATACGAATAAAATTTATCAATGAAACAAATGTAGCATGTGAAGGGAAGAGAGGAGTCATAGATGATCTGAAACGTTAAGGCAAGAGAAATTGGAACCATGAAAATTTTATTTAGTAAGTTGAGGAAAACTTTGGAGGAATAGTTTTTAATGAGAAGACCAAGCTTTCAATTTAGTACTTGCTAAGTTTGAGAAACTTATTTGGTATCCAAGAAGGGGATAGATTACCAAGTAGGGGTCAAGGAGACAGTTGCATGTAAAGTACCAACATTTAGGGGATAAATCCAGGCTTGGGATATGAATGTAGAGGTTGTGAGTGTATCTGTGGTGTGTACAGCCAAAAAACTGGATGAGATCACCTGGACATTGGGGCAATTATAGAAGAGGATCGGCACTGACCCTGGGACACTCCAGAATTCAGTTTGGGGAGGTGGGGGAAAGAGAGCAAAGGACACTGAGAAAGATCAATTGAGGTAAGAGGAGGAGACGCAGGGGAGTGAGCCGGCTCAGAAAACAAGAGGAGATGGTGTTTGAAGGAGGAAGGGGTGATCCACTGTGTCAGTGCCTCTGGTGACTTCAGTAAGGTGAGGATTATGAATTACTATTGGAATTAGAAACATACAAGCCATCTCCAACATTTAAAAGAGAAGTTTTTGTGGTGATGACAAAAGTCTGTGCCTTTGTCTGTTTGGGTTGCCGTAAAGGAATACCTGGGGCTCAGCAATTTATACAGAAAAGAGGTTTATCAGGCTCACAGTTCTGCAAACTGTATAAGAAGCATGGCGCAGCATCTGCCTCTGGTGAGGGCCTCAGGCTGCTTCCATGTGTGGTACAGGGCAGAAAGGAGCCAGTGTGTGTGGATCTCACAGTGAGAGAAGAGCAAGAGAGAGAAGGAGGCTCTTTTCAACAACCAAGTCTTGTGGGTACTAAGGGCAAGAACTTACTCCTGTGATAATTGCGCTAAATTATTCATAAGGGATTAGCTGCTAAAACCCAAACACATCCACCAAGCCCCATTTCTACCACTGGGAATCAAATTTCAGCCTGAGACTTGGCAAGGACAAACAAACTAAATCAAACCATAGCAGCCTGGTTTCAGATGAGAAGGGGATAAGTGTGGACTCCGGGAGCAGAAAATGGGGTGTGCCAAGAGAACTGGTGTGCAAAACAGATTCAGAATACGTTTTTAGCTTCGCTTTTGGAGAAGTAATGGCTACTCCACTGAAGACTTTTATGACCTGGCCTTCATGGTTTCCGTGTGTGTGTGTGTGTGTGTGTGTGTGTGAGTGTGTGTGTGTGTGTGTGTGTGTGTGTGTGTGCACGCGCGCACAAAAACTATTCAAAGTTTAAGAATGGGAAGTAACATGTGAAAACAGTATTGTAAAGAAATTAAGGAGGTATCAATATCAGTAGTGATTTTCAGAGAGATCATTCTAAGGAAATAGGGAATCATATTAAAAAGTTAGAGAAGCAAATTCAGCTTAACTGAATGTTTAATTGTTTTTTTCAGACTTTTTCCCAAGTGAACAGAGTTGTCACAAAATAGTCATGAGAAATTTGGATAGTGAGGGAAATATTTTAAGCAAGAAATTAAAAAAATATCAAGTCACAGACTGATATTTTGTTTTTGTATGTTTTATAAAATCTCAAAAATAGAGGCAGCAGGGCCATGGGAGGAGGGAGGAGGGTGGCTGTGCTCCTGTTTAATGGGCACAGTGTTAGGGTGTACGGCAAACCCCTTGGAGGCAGGATACAGTTATAAGAGTGACTTTACCTAAAAATGAAAATAGTGTAACCTAATTCTTTGTACCCTCAATTAACTGAGACAATTTAAAAAACTCAAAAATATTTTAAAAACATCCATTTTTAAATTCTTGAGTAAATAGAATATTTACTAGTTAATGTAATACTAAAGTAGATGTTTAACTATAAAAATGCTTCCTATGTGGCCTGGGAAATTGCTATGAAGTATTCAACCCCTAAAATATATTTGTGTTTTTATTTCCATGGTCTATTAAGCCCTAATGTAAAACATATTTTTAAACAATCCTTGTACATTTGACACAGCTGTCATGCAACTAATGCAAAAATCATGCATAAGTATCTAATCAGTGATATAATCATTGATGTACATATTAATATTTAGCAATCTATTCCCAGAAAGTGGTGAGATAATAAACCTAATTTTCCAGGACCATAATATAGCAATTGAAATATTGGATTAACTATCAGAGAAATTAGACTTGGTTTTTTGGATCTCAGTTTCATTATCTCAGGAAAATAGCATTTGTTCTGCTTTATAAGGTGGAAAGAAGGATCAAAGGAAAAATATGATATCCTTTTCCAATGTGCTATTTAATATGCAGTAATATATTTGTATTATTTAAATTTGTATTTTCTATTAATAAAATATTAACTATATTTTAATTAATATTTTAGGTATTATAAATTGTACCAAGAGGTTGTCTGTTAAAGTGTCACTGTGTTTTAAAGAAACTTTAGTGGAACAAAAAAGGATATTGTGATATTTCATTATTATCTTTTTATTTTTATTAAATCATAGCTGTGTACATTAATGCAATCATGGGGTATAATGTACTGGTTTCATATACAATCTGAAATATTTTCATCGAACTGGTTAACATAGCATTCATGGTGTTTTCTTAGTTATTGTATTAAGACATTTATATTCTGCATTTTGAACATTTCACCTGTACCCTTCTAAGATGCACCGTAGGTGTGGCCCCACGAATTACCCTCCCTCTATCCATCCTCCCCCTCCTCTTCCCTCCCGTGCCCCTTTCCCCATATTCTTGTGCCATAGTTGGTTTATAGCCTTCATATGAAAGCTATAAATTAGCCTCACAGTAGGACTGAGTACATTGGATACTTTTTCTTCATTCTTGAGATACTTTGCTAAGAAGAATATGTTCCAGCTCCATCCCTGTAAACATGAAAGATTTAAAGTCTCCATCTTTCTTTAAGGCTGCATAATATTCTAGGGTGTACATATACCACAATTTTTTAATCCAATCGTGGGTCAATGGGCACTCGGGCATCTTCCATGACTTAGCAATTATGAATTGGGCTGCAATAAACATTCTGGCACAAATACCTTTGTTATAATGTGATTTTTGGTCTTCTGGATATATACCTAGTACAGGAATTATAGGATTGAATGGCAGCTTATCTCATTATTATTTTTTAAGCAGATTTAGTAAATTTTAAAATAACAATATGAAACTCTAGCTGGGATCGAGCTTCCAAAGTAGTTCATAAACTATTTTATTACAACCCAAATTAGAGGTCAACTATCATTAAGCTATAGATGACAAGCTTCATTTTTTAAAAGAGAAACAATTAATCTTTCTTTTGAATGACTAATGTTATTTTTCCTTATATGTTGGTTGGGGCTCTTTCCCCACCATATGTATCTTATTTGAGTTTAGTTATTTTTGCCACATTTGGACCCAGATGTTGACCTCCCCACAAAGTTAGTAATATGATATTGTTTGCTTGCCAGTCTGTCTCACACATTCCTTCCTTTCTCTATGCTTGAGCCTCACTCATTTGTTCTTGATTCATATTATTTAATAGAAATTAAGTTTCCAATTTGTCTCATTACACTTCATATACTTTGACATATGTGTAAGCACATTTAAACAGATTGAATCAATCTATCACATTTGCCCAAGATGGATGCTGTTTCCCAGGAAGACTTAAAAATACATGTACTTTAGAAAGAGTAAGCCACGAAAAAAAAAGTCCACCTTTGGGAAGAAATAAATCGTAGGTTAACTGTCGGTGTGAGAAGACAATTCTCTGTGGGTCATTCTCATTTTCTGTACATCTTGCAAGTCTTGAAAGACAGAGATAGCCTTTCCCTTTGAAGCGAAGAGCAGGTGTGTTTACTGCTCACTATAAAAGCCTTAGGTTCCTTGAACTGAAGATTTCTCTCCTGTAATGCAAACCTCTGCACATGCAGGTATCATCTGACTCTCTACTGTAATCACCTCATGGAAATTGGGGCTCAAGGAACTTGAACAAATATGATGATATGCTGGCTACTTGCCGTGCCATGAGTAATAAAGTCCCTTTTCTCTCAAATTGTGGCATAATAACTTGTTAGCTTGCAAGTGACAGAGCTTGTGACAGTTCAGTGATGAAGATGGGATATTGGTAGAGACATTGCTTTGGGGAAGAGAAAGGATGACAGCCACGTGAGCCAATTAGTGAGTTTTGAGAGAAATCTATACAAAGCGGTAGAAAACATCTTTGCTAACTTTTACTGTCAACTGGGCAATAAATGCTCTTCTACTTCATTGGCTGTTAATGAGGAGGAATTGGGGGAGATGGCTGGAGGGTAGATAGTAGCCTGGTGGTTGCTAACTCTCTCTTAAATAGGAGAACTTTCACACCAAACTGGCAGGCAGTCAGAGTTCTGCCCTATTCTAGACAGAAGTTTCTGTCCCTGAGATGGTTAATTTTATATGCCAACTTGGCTGGGATGTGTTACCCAGTTTTTAGTTAAATTCCAGTCCGGATGTTTCTATGAAGGCATTTTTTAAAAAAAAATATGTTTAACATTTAAATCAGTAGACCTTGAGTAAAGCAGATTGCCCTCTATAAGGTGGCAGACCTCACTGAATCAGTTGAAGGCCTGCAGAAAAAAGAATGACGTTTCTTAAGGATGAAGGAATTTTGCCCTCAGATTTGACACTACAGCATCGACTCTTCGCTGGGTTTCTAGCTTGCCAGCCTTGCCTCTCACATGAGCCAACTCCTTAAAATAAGTCTCTCCTTCTCCTGCCCCTTCACCTTCCCTACCTTCTGCCCACTTATTGATTCTGTTTCTCTGGGGAACTTTGACTAATACATCCCCTTTCTGACAATAGTAGACATACACCTACACTAATGAAACAGGAAGGAAATTTATGACCTCCGTTGTCAGAAGCCTGGTGAATCATTGTAACTTTGGGTGATTAACCTGGAAGATAAGGAGCAGATATGAAATGCTTCTCATGGAAGAATGGCAAGAACTGGGATGTGCCATGGTGCAGTCTATCCGGCCAAATTTAGATCCATTCAGAGATGACAGTAGAAGGTTGGGATTTCTTTTACATTGACAAACTACCATAGAAAATCATTAATAAGGCATAGTGTTTGGGATCTTACTACCCTAGATTGGGCTTACAATGCTGATTAAGTAAAATACTGGAAAGTGAAAAATCCTGGAAAAGGAACTGAATAAATCATTGTGGCCAGACTTGCTGCCCAACAAAATTCCTCTAGCGCTTATGTTAAAATGGGTGAAAACATAAAAGAAGTTATCATGACAACATAGCAACAAAAGTCTTGGATTAATATGCACTTTTAAAAAAATTGCCACTACTATAGTTAAGCCCAAGTCAGCCAAGAGCACAAACCTGTAGCTCCAGCAACTGTGGCTGCTTAGTGAAAGAGTCCTCAAAGCTGAAATAGATATTGTCATTACCTATGACCTCACTGCCTCATGTAGAGCTTTGGATGAAATGAAAACAATAGAAGTTAGTTTGATTGATGTGTTAGCGCTTCAATACTGCTTGAAACCGAATACAAATACATGTTGCTTACTTGGAGTTTCATTCTCCTTCTACGTCCCTCAATCCCTTGCTTTCTCCTTTAACCTCCTCTGCTACATTAAGAAGAAAGATGATCATAGATGGAACAAATGTCTCCTTGTCCTTAAAGAGTTTCAGAGGCAATGTACATCTTAGTATGCTGGGTGAACTCAAACTTTTATTGATTTGTTGGAGAAAGGCAATCACGTTTTCATGCTATCCTGTTCCATGTGGGTAAGGACCCCAGATTTAACTGATTGGGTCATGGAAAGTTTTACAGTAGTGATTGCAAGCTAATGAGGCATCATAAGAATTGTCATTTGGAGGCAACTCAATGTTCTATGGCTGTAGAGTCCTATCTGAATGTGTGGTAGGAAGTAATGTGTACAAGGTCTGACAATTAAGTTCATAAACTCGCCACCATGTGCTTATGTTGGCAGCATAAATATAGGGGGATCCATCAAGTTTCACCCAAATTTATATCTACCTGGTACCTCACAATGTGACCTTATTAGAAAAAAAGTCTTTGCAGATGTAATTAGTTATGGCTCTTGGGATTAGATCAGCCTAGATTTAGAGGCTGGCCCTAAACTTAATGACTGGTGTTTTTATAAGAGGAAGGATAGAGAATTTGAACACAGAGACACACAGGGAAAAAGGCCATGTAAAGATTGTGGCAGAGATTGATGTTACATTGTCAGAAGTCAAGGATTGTCAGATTCTTGAAAGAGGCAAAGAACGATTCTTTCCTAACACTTCAGAGAGAGTATGTCCTTGCCTATACCTCAATTTTATACTTGTAGGCTTTCCAACTAGGGAAGAATGAATTTTGGGTGTTTTAAACTGATAATTTGTGTACTTTGGTTATGAAGTCTTAGGGACCTAATACATAGGGTTGTAATCAAGAGGAAGTAGATGAATTTTGAAAATTTGGGATTTCCACTGACCTATCCTGTGTATGATGCTTTTTTCTTTCTCCTACTTGCTACCCCAGGTTGTCCTGATTGTGTACTTTCCAGGTATAAGTCACACAAAGTGAGCATTGTATCCAAACTTAATGGTAGCTCAGCCATCTGAAATCTTCTATTGGATGGATATGGTCTTTGATCATAAAAATAATGACTCATTAGTTGAAGATACCTACTGGCTGAGATCTGCTACAGATACCCATGAGGGCCAAATAGGAACAAAGGAGTCTTTGTAAGTTTTATAAAAAACGCTCTTGACTCCTGTACTCCAGACTCTTTTGTATGAAAGATCTAGATGTGATTACAGAATGATTGGGAAAAGGGTAAAGTTATAGCTGCTGGAATGAGAAACATTGATTTTATGGCAGTGGAGAGAGAACAATAACTTTGGCACCTGGAAAAGGAATTACTCAGACCCCAGGAGATACAGGAGAGAGAAAGTTATTAATGATTTTTTTTCCTGTCAGAATCAGCCCTGGAGCCTTTCTCATGAATGAGAAATAGCTTGGAGTAGCTCTTCAAAACTGTTCCAATTAAATTCAGCATTATGCTAGGTCTGCCATTTTCTGTCAGAAAACTTTGACTTGACTTTATCATCATTCTCCTAATCTCACCAGGAAGTTTATTGGAAAGAACGGAGGATGGCCCCAGCGCTTGCACCTTCTATGCAAAACATCTGTCACCACCAGCAGATGTCTGTCCCAGCTCTGCTACTGTAGCTATTGCCCAATACTTTTATGGGGCACACAAATGCCATTCACTCTTTGTGGTGTAGGGCAAAATGCTTGCTTGGACTGACTGCCCTCACTTAATCCCTCCAATAATAAAAGACTAGACTCATTCTAGTCTTATTCTAACTGAACTGGGAATCCCAATGTCCATCATGTGGGCATGAGGGCACTTTTGAGGCACAATTAATATGTGCTCCCCCAACTGATGGAGGACCCAACCATTGTAAACAACATTTTATTTCTAGGGTCACCATACGTTATTTCAGGGACTGAACTTCTCACATGGAAGCTAGGCATTCATTTGCCTCCCTCCTGAAATCACAGCTACGTGGATCCCTGACGTAGTCATATGAGACTGCCCAAAGTTTAAGGAAATACTGTTGAATAGTAGATCATGAAGTCCTCAGGTGACTGTGGAGTTCCTTCTTACCAAGACGAGGCTACTGTTGCTTACTCTGGGAAGCATCCCACAGGGACTAACTAACTCATTATTCTCAGTCTCTGTTGACAGTTATCCCTGTGATACAAGTGACTTATTTAGTAAAAAATGGTGAAAAATTTGTCCCTAACTTTACCGAAAGTCATGGAAGGGATAGGTTAGCCTGACCTCACTGGCCAGGAGTCTATGATCACTAATGTACCCTGCTGTACCTGGATTAATAACTCAGGCCAAATGAAAAGGTCAATATGGAAATTTAAGAAGAAATTCTCCCACTTTCTATTATAGGCTGAATTGTATTTCCCCAAATCCATCCATTGAAACCCTAACTCCTAATGCCACAGAATGTGACAATATTTGGGGATAAAGTCTTTATTTTTTATTTTTATTTTTATTTAATTATTTTTTATTGAGTCATAACTGTGTACAATAATTCAGTCTTGGAGTACAGTGTGCAGGCTTCCCATACAATCGGAGATATTTTTATCAACCTGATTGATATAACATTCATGCTATTTTCTCATTTACTATGTGAAAACAATTATGATCCGTATTTAGAAGATTTCTCCTGACCCTTCACATATGCACCACAAGTGTGATCTCACCCTTTATCCTCTCTCCCCCCACCCTCTCCCTCCCCTTCCCTCCCTCTCCCCTTTCCCCATCTTATTGTGCAATAAGTGGGTTGTAGCCTTCGCTTGAAAGATATAAATTTGCTTCATA
>CAUYRH010008244.1:0-61016 GCA_963574655.1 Perodicticus potto
AGTAAATGATTTGATTTCTCCATCAATTTTAAAACTTAGCTTCGCAGGATATAGAATTCTGGGCTGGAGATTGTTCTGTTTAAGTAGATTAAAGGTAGATGACCATTGTCTTCTTGCTTGGAAAGTTTCATTGGAGAAGTCTGCAGTCACTCTGATAGATTTGCCCCTGTAAGTCAACTGGCACTTACTCCTGGCAGCTTGAAGAATCTTTTCTTTTGTCTTGACTTTGTATAGGTTCATCACTATGTATCTTGGAGAAGCTTGGTTAGAGTTGAGGCAACCTGGGGTCCGATATCCCTCTGAAAGGAGAGTGTCAGAATCTTTGGTAATATTTGGGAAATTTTCATTTATAATGTTCTCTAGTATGGCTTCCATTCCCCTGGGGCATTCTTCTTCCCCTTCTGGGATATCTATAACTCGTATGTTTCAATGCTTCATAGAGTCCCATAATTCTGTCAGCGAACGTTTTGCTTTCTCTCTCTTCTTTTCTGCCTCTTTAACTATCTGAGTTATCTCAAGAGCTTTGTCCTGTACCTCTGAGATTCTTTCTTCTGCACGGTCTAGTTTGTTGTTGATACTTTCTACTGCATCTTTAAGTTCTCTAATTGACTGCTTCAGTTCCTTCATCTCTGCCATAGCCTTTTTATATTCTTCTCTTAATTGATTCTGTTTTTGGATTTCTTTTCCTGCTTTATCAGCATTTTCCTTCATTGTTTCCTTCATTTCCTTGATTGTTTTCATCATCTGTATTCTAAATTCCCTTTCTGTCATTTCTAACATTTCTTTATAGGTGGAATCCTCTGCAGTATCTACCTCACAGCCCCTTGGGGGCGTTGCTCTGGACTGGTTTTTCATGATACCAGGAGTTTTCTGCTGATTCTTCCTCATGAGTGATTTCTTTTATCTGTTTCCTTGCCCTAATTTTCCTTTCACTTCCTTCTGCTCTTTAAATTGCCGTGCCTCTGGACTAGGGTTTCAATGAGTCCTTTTTTGGTACAGGACCAGAAGGATGAGAAGATTGAAGAGAAAGAAGGGAAAAAAAGAAAGAAAGAGAAAAAAAAAAAGAAAGAAAGAAAAGAAAAGAAAAAGGCGGAAGGAGAGGGGGTGGGTAGAAGCAACTATTGACCAAAAGAAGAGAGGCACAGAAAGAGGGGGATGAGAACAATATAGGTGTACAGTAGGGTACTTTGATCCAACCTTAAGAACCCCCAACCTCTGAGGGTGCCAGGTTGGGTGATTAGGTCAGCAGCTCTTTGCCAGCCTGTTTGAACACAGTACCCCACCTCCACCAAGTAGAGAGGGAAGACAAAAATGCAGTAAATCAAATCAAAACAAGCAAACCAAAAGCTTTATGGGATAAGATTGGGGGAAAAAGCCATTAATGTAGGTAGAAACACTAGAAAAATTGAAGTTCTAATTGTTGAAAAAGGCAACAATGGAAAATTATATTTAAACTAGAAAAATGAAGAAATAAAAGAAAAAAAGAAAAGAAAAATCTTTAAGGAAAATGTTGAAATTAAAAACAAAACAACAATAATAAAAAAAAACAAACAACAACAACAACAAAACCACAAAAGAAAACAAAACCAAGAAACAAAGCAGTATATATACCTTGCTGATATTGTCTGGGCATGAGGTGATCTTCTGGGGTATGATAATGTTAATCACAATGTTGATACGGCTGTACAAAATGGAGACCCGAGGCCTCTAATGATTTCTCAAACCCTGCAGGGTGGAGAGCTTAAGTCCTCTTCAGCCTGCTTAGAAGGCACTTTAAATTGCTAACTTGGCTGGCTCAGCACCTGTGGCTCAACGTGATAAGGCGCCAGCCACGTACACCTGAGCTGGCAGGTTCGAATTCAGCCTGGGCCCGCCAAACAACAATGACGGCTGCAATCAAAAAATGGCCGGGCGTTGTGGCGGGCGCCTGTAGTCCCAGCTACTTGGGAGGCGGAAGCAGGAGACTTGCTTGCGCCCAGGAGTTGGAGGCTGCTGTGAGCCATGATGCCATGGCACTCTATCCAGGGTGACAGCTTGAGGCTCTGTCTCAAAAAAAAAAAAAATTGCTAACTTGGGCTAAGTAGAAGCTTTCCTAGGAAAGCGCTTGTTGCTGGGATCACTCCTTAAGTGGCTATCCACTTACCCAGTGTGCCAAAACTGGTCTCACCCTATGCCCCTGAGGGCTAAGGCTGCAAGGCGTCTCAGTCCCCACCTTTAGGCTGCTCAGTCATTAGATTACTTGCTCAAGCCCGATGCTTGTTCTGCGACCCTGAGGGTGGAGCTTGCCAGGGCAGTTCTCCCAGGATGGCTCCGCACGGCCCACAACCAAACACTGGTAGCTCCGTCTGGCTCAGTGGCTCAGTCTGGAGCCCCAGACAACACTCAAAGACCTCCCCACTCTTGTCCCAGTTCTCTCAAGGCAGTTCAACCGAGTGCCAAGTCCAAAAGAAACCTGAACAGCTCACAGGTAAGGCCTTTCCAGTTTGAAATCTCATTGCTGCTGCAGCCACAGCTGTTGGCAGGATTAGACCGAACGAACACATGCAACCACTTGCCAGATCTCCACTGCTTTTTGCCTTCCTCAGGGGGTCCAGAAGTCTCATGCTGTCTCCCTGTGTCCCCAAAGGGATATTTTTGGGCAGATCCTGCCAGCCAGAGATGCCTGAAGTCTTCTCTCCCCAGTCTCACCACGCCCAGTTGCAAGGAAGCTGTTACTCAGCTGCCATCTTAAAGCCTAATCCCGAAAATACCTTTCTTCCTGAATAATTTCCAGTTCCTCTAATTCAGCTTTTTTCCCCTTTCATTTGCCTTGATGGGGTCCAGGATACGCTATCCCCCAATATTGCACCTTGGCATTTGAGAAAATAGAAGCAGGAAGGCCTCTCTGGCCTTTTCTCACAGTTCTTTCCTAAAGCAGGTCATGTAGGAATTCTCTAACCTTTCTTTAAAGTTGCTCATAAGGCCCTCATTTCAGAGAGGTCCTCCCTAGACCTGGAGGGCAGTAATGTCACAGGGAACAGAGGAGGACATCTGAACAACCAGGCCTTGCTAAGTACCCTGCAGTTTATTACCATCACGTCATGGCCTTTTGTCCTATAATCATACTTCTGTACAACTATTCATAAAAAAACAGGTTTTCCCTGTTTCTCTGAGTCTTCATTTCTGAATACTTAGTGTCATGAAAAACATATTAAAGTTAATCTGTATTTTTTTTATTGGCATCTCTGCCGTGAACCTTGTGATAGGTGAGGATAAGATATTACTTTTTCTCCCCTACAGTTTTGGTATGTTTTCACTTGAAATAGTTTTGCAAAATGTCTGGTGGTTCTTGTCTGTCTGCTCATGTTCAATCTATAGTAACTAAGACACTATTTAGAAGCTCATCTTAGGAAGAGAGGGCTTGTTGATATCCTCTAGTGAAGGGTGATCTGGCAAGGCCATTTCCTTGGTGAGTCCCTGAGAATCACAGGATCTTTGAGTTTTTTAAGAGCTTCTAGATTCTGAATTCCCCTTCTCATTCTCCTGCCTGGAAGTGATATTACAGGTTGCCAACATGTAGTGAACTAAGTGGGACTCTGTAGATCGTGTTTATTCAGTACATAGACTTTTATTTATTCCACCTAATTTACTGTGAAATTAAGTCTTTGTTGGAACTGTACCTATATACTTAATATATAGGGTGTATATGGTTTGTCCTATTTATTTATTTGAGTCAGAGTCTCGCTCTGATACCCTGGGAAGAGTGCCGTGGCATCTCAGCTTAGAGCAACCTCAAACTCCTGGGCAAAAGTAATCCTTCTTGCCTCAGCCTCCCGAGTAGCTGGGACTACAGGTGCTCACCGCAATGCCTGGCTAGTTTTTCTAGTTTTGGTAGAGATAGGGGTCTCACTCTTGCTCAGGCTGGTTGTAAACTCCTGAACTCAAGGGATCCACCTGTCTTGGCCTCCCAGAGTGGTGATTACAGGTGTGAGCTGCTGCATCTGGCCAGTTTGCTCTTTTTCTCTCTCAACTTGTTATACGTAGTAGATGTAAATAGATATGTAGTTTTTGTTTTTGAGACAAGGGTTTTACTTTGTTGCCCTCGGCAGAGTGCTGTGGCATTCCAGCTCACACAACCTCAAACTCTTGGGCCCAAGTGATTCTTCTGCTTCAGCCTCCCAAGTAGCTGGGACTATAGGCACCTGCCACAACGCCCAGCTGTTTTGGTTGCAGTTGTCATTGTTGTTTAGCAGGCCTGGACCAGGCTCAAACCTGCCAGCATCAGTGTATGTGGCCAGTGCCCTACCCACTGAGTTACAGGCACCACCAGATATGTAGATTTGATAGAGATATAGCTTATTAACTATCTTACATAAGTAATTTCCATCCTTTTAAAAAAAATTTCAGAATATTATGGAAGTAAATATGTTTGGTTACAGTTTGCTTTTGTATATTTTAAGTCAAAGTTATAAGTGTGCCCTTCACCCACAATGTGCGTGATGTATCTATTAGATGTAAATTTACCCACTTTCCTGCCTTCCTCCTATCTACTTGAATTTCATTGAGTTTTGCTTCCATATGTGCACATAAATATCAATCAACTAGTTCTAATTTAGTATTATGTAAATATGGTATTTGTTTCTCCATTCTTATGATACTTCACTTAGGAGAATGGTCTTCAATACCATCCAGGTTGTTATGAAAGATACTAGGGCACAATTTTTTTTTTTTTGAGACAGAGTCTCAAGCTGTCACCCTGGGTAGAGTGCTGTGGTGTCATAGCTCACGGGAACCTAAGACTCTTGGGCTTAAGTGATTCTCTTGCCTCAGACTCCCAAGTAGGGACTACAGGCGCCCACCACAATGCCCTATTTATTGGTTGTAGTTATCATTGTTGTTTGGCAAGCATGGGTTGGATTTGAACCCGCCGGCTCTGGTGTATGTGACTGTCACCCTAGCTGCTGAACTACAGGTGCTGAGCCTAGGGCACTATTTTTTAATGGCTGAGTAGTATTCCAGGGTGTAAATATATCACATTTTATTAATCCATTCATGTATTGATGTGATGAGCACTTGAGTTGTTTCCACATTTTTGTGATTGTAAATTGCACTGCTATAAACATTCAAATACAAGTTTCTTTATGATAAAATGACTTTTTTTTCCTTTGGTTAAATACTTAGTAGTGGGATCACTGGATCAAATGGGAGGTCTACTTTTAGTTCTTTCAAGTTTTTTTGTACTGCTTTCCAAAGAAGTTGTGCTAGTTTGAAGTCTCACCAACAGTGTAAGAGTGTTCCTTTCTCTCTGTGTCCTCACCAGCATCTGTTGCTTTGGGACTTTTTGATATAAGCCATTCTTATTGGAGTTGGGTGATATCTCAATGTGATTTTATTTGCATGACATTCCAGTATGAGACCATGTCACACTTTTAATGTTGATTTGCTTATTTCTGAATGCATACTGTTTTCTTTCTTGAGTATTTCAATCTGTGCATTGTCCAAGCAGCAAATTTTATCCTACTCTTCTCTTACCTCCATCTTTCCAAATTGGTTGGATGCAGTTTGGATGGCATTTGCTGTTCTTTATCAGCTTTGTCCTTTTTGTTTAGAATCACCACATCTGTTTGGTGGAACAAAAGGAAAGTGTTAATACTTAATGATGTTCCTATTACTAAAGGCAGTTCTGAAAACACAACGGCCTTAAGCCTTATTTACTCGAAACATGCACATTGTTTTAATAAGTCTTGTGCTTTAGTTTGAAAACTGCTGTAAGCCTTTTAGTATCATGCCTGGTGGTTTTACCATGCAGAGCATACACACACACACCCAAGCAAGCATTAATTCTGTTAAGATAGAATGGGTCTACTTACCTGTTCTCCTCTCCTTTTTCAGGTATGGAATATTTAATAACATAGTCAAGTACGGTTGAACTCATCTAAACATATTCCCAAAGCAGTACATGGAGGGATTCTTTGTTTTCTGAGACAGAGTCTCACTTTGTCACCCTCGGTAGACAGCTGTGGCATCATAGCTCCTAGCAACCTCAAACTCTTGGGCTCAAGTGATCCTCTTGTCTCAGCCTCCCGAGTAGCTCTGACTACAGTCACTCACCATGCTGCCAGGATATTTTAGAGATGGCGTCTCGCTCTTGCTCAGACTGATCTTGAACTCCTGAGTTCAGGTAGTCTACCTGCCTTCCGCCTCCCAGAGTGCTGGGATTACAGGCATGAGCCACCATGCCCAGCCCCGTAGAGGGATTCTTTAAACTTTCTGAAGATACAAAAATGGAAAGAGAAGTATACATAACCCATTACATAGTTCAATATAATTCAAACAGAATGATAACAATGCATGATAAATCACATTCTTTTGGATGCTGCTATTCGTTTACAAGTAGTGCGTAACTATGAGGGTTTCCCTTATTCTGTCAGGCCTAGATTTCTCTTCCCCGTTAGTTTAGGTGGTGTGGATCTTCTTGCATGTAGGACTCACGATGAAACGTAATATGACAGAGCACTAGTAAAAATTTCATCATGAAAATAGTGAAGGGAATGCTGAGAACAACAGGACTCAAACAACTGGGGTAAGAAGTCTCCATAAATTCCTGGTGAAACAAGAGAATGAAATATGAGAGTGGAAATATGTGATGGAAACTATTTTGGGGACATCAATTGGGTCCAGGAAGGGGGGAATTCCTTTAAGCATGACGTGTGTATGCTAGGGTTGTTTTGGCTGAAGACTTCCCTGTTTGGCTTTATAGCTTTACTTCTTCTTAGGATCTCAAAATATTATAAAGTCTCAGAGATCATAAAACTCTAGAAAGAGCTATGATTATTTAAGCAGAGACTAATTCCCAACTTTAGGGGCATTGGTGGAACAAAAGCAACAGTTACGGCACAGAAAACTGAAGAGCATGGGCGGTCAGATGTCATCACGGCCAGCAGGTGGTCAGGAAGAACTTTGATGAGATGAGCTCTCTTACGAGGAAACTAACAAAACTGGGTAGTGGCTCAGAGAAAAATGCAATGTTATTATTATTCCTCAAGCTTGTTATATTCCTTCTAGCTGATATGCTCTGGAGGAAATAAGAGTCTACGTCCATTCTCTTTCTTTCTCTCTGTCTCTCTCCCTTTGTTGCACGCTCTCTCTCTCTCTGCCTTTATTCAAAACACATTATTTGTACTCTGGATTGATCTCTTGCCATATGCCTCAATCCCATTTCCTCCTGCCTAAATCATATCTTTTAAAATGCCCTATTAACTGCTGAAAGTAATATCTGTATCTTGATAAAGTAAATAGGATTATCCCAAAAGACACATAAGTTGATAGTTTGGTGAGAAGATAAATTCATTAATGTCTTCCAATTTACTTTCCTCCAGCGTGATTCCATGCTAATTTTTATAGCTACACTAGGGGGCACTGTTGAGTTATGAACGCCCTCTGTTAGGAGTGTTCTGTTTTATATTAACTCTGAACTTGCAACTCCTTTCATTTATGTCAGTATTCCACCTTCTGTGCTAACAGTAGCGAATGAAACAGACATGTGGGTCTGCTTCCAGGGCAGAGGGAAATAATGACGACTTAAAACAGCGCTTGTTGAGAATTAGGGGAAGAAAAATTCATATTTGTGAAGGAGTAGTGACTTTTCCCCCTGGCATTTTAGGGTTATAAATTCACATGAGTGATACGGCCAATATACAAACCGCAGTTGTAGCAACCAGAGAAAGAAACAGGATATGACCCCTTTTGTAAGATGCTCATAATATTCCCAAGGAGGCAGGAGAAAACTCCATTCATCTGTAGACTCTTCAGAATGTTTTTTTCTGCTGCTTGTCATTTTGGAACGGATTTAATTGTTGCTAAAAAGTTTCAAGAACAACAGTCTCAGAGCTAGAAATCATCTGTTTCTTCACAACACAAGTTCACCCCAGACCAGCCATGTGACCTGCCCCAGCAGTGCCCGGCCCTCTGACCCGGGTCTCGCTGCAACAGCATCTCTTTTGGGACTGAGAAAGAATTTGTTCTAAGTCCTCCCTACTATTTTTCTCCATTTTGGTGCCTGCTGCGATGGACAGTCCTTTTCCCTTTTAAACCAGATACTGAAAAGTGAACCTAAAAACCCAAATCCATTCAACAGAGAATTACATGTGCAGATTGGAGATTAAAAAAAGAGCCACAAATATTTGACCAGTTTAAAAATCGATTAGGATGACTTGAATTTTCTCATTGGTAAATCCAACCTGGCATGTGAACTGTTTTCAACGTTGTTTAACCTGTACTCAAGAGATTCTTACATTTATTTTTGATCATTTGTGTTAAACAGGAGCAGATTTAAGTCTGGGTTTTACCATCTACACTCATTTTGTAAATATTTTGGGAATGATGTACCTCATCAACTTCCCTTCAAAAGTGTTTATTAAAAACACGCATTTGTTCACGTAGCTGCTGTGCACAGCTAGTTATCTGTTGATCTGACATCCACTCTTCACTAAGGCACTGGATATACCTGGTTTGCACCCAAGGCCAGCAGGTTGGTCTCTGAGTCTCAGATTGATGAGGGCAACAGTGTCTTTATCATAGTGGCCTTGTAAGAATTAAATGGTGCATTAGAGCAAAGTGACCAAGTTGGCAATATAGCGAGTGGAATCTCTTCTTTGCATTCACCTAAGACCAGCAATGATGTAATAGAAACAATCAGAGTCCAAACTGCTGCCTTGTTGTGTCTTCCCATATGACTCTTGAAAAGCACCACAAAGGCCAGGAAAACACTCAAAGTGGGGGTGCACACTTCTCGCATTATGGTGTCAAAAGAAAATCTACTACTACTACTATCTACTGCTTAAAGCCGAGAATACATTTGCACTACTTTTAATATATGCTGTACTCTAGAATATTTTAATCAATGTTTTATGAATGATTCCCATTGGATCCAAGACATGAATCAAATAATCATCAGAAATACGGCCTATATTTCTTTAATGTTTCATGTTCATACTTAAAATATGACGCCTTTAAAAATTTCCATGAAGTACATTTTGGAAAACAGTGCAGCAGTTCCTCAAAAAACTAAAAATAGAATTGCTCTATGATCCAGCAATCCCGTTTCTGGGGATATATGCAAAGGAATTAAAATCGGTATGTTGAAGAGATATCTGTGGTCCCAGGTTTATTACATTACTCACAAAGGCCAAGATAAAGTGCCCATTTAACTGATGAGTGGATAATGAAAATGTGGTACATATACAGGGCGGCCATACAGTTTGTGCGCAATTTAAAGTAGTGTGCAATTTTAAATTACACATGAACTTTATGGCCACCATGTATACACACAATGGAATGATAGATGGTCTTGAAAAAGAAGGAAAGTTTGTCATTTGTGACAACATGGATACACTTAGACGACATCATGCTAAGTGAAATAAGCTAGAAACAGAGTGACAGATACTGTTGATCTCACACATGGAACCTAAAAAAGTTGACCTCATAGAAATATTGAGAAAAATGATGGTTATCAGGGGCTGAGGGGTTGGGGGCAGGTAGATAGGGAAAGAGGAAATTCTGGTCAAAGGGTATGAAGTTTCACTTAGGGGGAATATGTTCTGATGATCTATTGCCCAACATGGTCTATAGTTAATAATAATATATATTTCAAAATAGCAAAGGAGCGGTGGCTCATGCCTGTAATCCTAGCACTCTGGGAGGCTGAGGCGGGTGGACTGCCTGAGCTCACAGGTTCAATATCAGACTGAGCAGAGTGAGACTTTGTCTCTAAATAAAAAATAGCCGGGCGTTGTGGCAGGCGCCTGTAGTCCTAGCTACTTGGGAGGCTGAGGCAAGAGAATCACTTGAGTCCAAGAGTTGAAGATTGCTGTGAGCTAGGATGCCATGGCACTCTACCGAGGGTGACAAAGTGAGACTCAAAAAAAAGAAAAAAAAAGCAAAAGAGAGGTATTTAAATGTTCTCACCACAAAGAAATGATAAATATTTGAGGTGAGTTAATGTGTTAATTGGACTCAGTCTTTTTTCTTAGTGATATTTAAATATATTAGGAAAATAAGACATTTGCTTATAATCTCTCAGTTACACATTTTTCTTGTTTTCTATTTACCTTTTGGCTTTTTTATATGAGTTTTAATATGCAGGCATTTTAAGTTGTTTTGTAACCAAATCACTCTAAGAGTATAAAAATATAGAACTTGCATATACCAAATTCCTACGTGTATTTTGATGTGTTTAGTGTTTAGAACATTGCATTTTAAAATAATTTTTTCTTCTTTTCTATGGGAATTATCATCTTTTATTGTAAAAGAATATAATAAAAATATTTCTACAAGGGTTAGAGTAAGACCAGTATGAATTGTAGAAATGGATTGAATTAAAGAATGCTCACTCTCTAAGACTTGAGTAAGACTTGATGAATAGAGATAAATGACTTTAATTAGCATGTTAATTGTATGCCTATAAATGGGTGCTTCTAAAAAGCTTGAAATTAGTCCTTCTCTTGATTGTTTTGGTTTTTTTTTTTTTTTTACTGTTATTTGCGTTTATTTTATGTTGCATCTATTCCCATGCCATGTTTTTGTTTCTTCTGGGATATTTGTTTCTTCTGTGCTATCTCCTCTTCTGGTTTGGGGACAATCTGTTCTTCTGCAGTAAGGATCATCTTGATGTGGCAGGGGAGCTCATGTCTGGGTTAATGTGACCGTGAGCTCTGTAAGTTTGGCCATGCATCTTGGGTGCTTTGTTCATTTGAATATGCTCAATGACAGAGAATCTACATCTAAACCCTTAAGTTCAGCATTCCTCTCTGCATTTTTAAGCATATGCAGCAAAAATTCAGCACTCTTTTTGGACCACTGACCCTTTGTCCAGCCCCACTGGTAGGTTTGGTCTGGGCACACCTACCAACTCTACCATTGTAACATTGGAATGGTACACACTGTTTCTTTAAAGTGACCTCCTTCAGATACTTGGTGGCTTTTTGTTTATGCATACCCTTGATGGCCTGGGCAGTTTCACGTGCGTTCTTAAAGTGAACATGAACATTTGAGCCTCTTGACTTGCATGACTTTGTGGGTCAAGTCAATAGCCAACCATTTTCAGAGATCACCTCAGGCTGCTTAGGGGAAGAGGCTTGATTTTTTTTTTTTTTTTTTTTTTAAACAATCTTAGTCATTGACCCATGAATGGATTAATAAATTGTGGTACATGTATACCATGGAATATTATGCAGCCTTAAAGAAAGATGGAGACTTTACCTCTTTCATGTTTACATGGATGGAGCTGGAACACATTCTTCTTAGTAAAGTATCTCAAGAATGGAAGAAAAAGTATCCAATGTACTCAGCCCTACTATGAAGTTAATTTATAGCTTTCTTATGAAGGCTAAAACCCAGTTATAGCACAAGAATATGGGGAAAGGGGCAAGGGAGGGGAGGGGGGAGGATGGGTGGAGGAAGGGCGATTGGTGGGACCACACCTACAGTGCATCTTAGAAGGGTACAGGTGAAACTTACTCAATGCAGAATACAAATGTCTACATATAGTGATTAAGAAAATGCCATGAAGGCTATGTCAAACAGTTCGATGAAAATATTTCAGATTGTATATGAAGTCAGCACATTGTGCCCCATGATTACACTAATGTACACAATTATGATTTAATAAAAATAAAAAAAAAAGCAATCTTAGTTTAGGAAGAACCTCTGTGAGGTATTCTGTTTTTTTTTTTTTTTTTTTTTTTGCAGTTTTTGGCCCAGGCTGGGTTTGAACCCACCACCTCCGGCATATGAAGCCAGCGCCCTACTCCTTTGAGCCATAGGCGCCGCCCCAAACAGTGTTCTTTTTTTTTTCTGTGATGTATTCTGGTATTGGCTTTAGAAATACCACACACATTTGCATAGCCAATTATGTATTCCTGGACATATCTGTTTTATATGACAGGTGTAGCTTGTCCTACCCAACAGCACAAAGTTACACTCTTAATGTAAGTTTAGAGAAATGTTTTATTAATGACCTCATTGGCATTATTGATATGTGTATGTATGTGTATAAACACACACACCTTCACATACATATATATTTCTAAAATATTTTTTAAAAACAAGTAGAGTACAACCCAATCAGGTCTCTTTATGTTGCTTGCATAGCTTCAAAGTGCTCTGTATTACATTTGTAATATTTAAATAGTGTCTCTGCGAGAAATTTTGGTTTGTGAAAAGTTGTAAAAATATGCTTGAGAAAAGAGTTTCTCAGTGATTAAAGATAGTTAAAAAAAGGTGAAAGCCTGGTTCTCTTTACTGGTTTCCTAGCCCCTCTCAGAAGTATCTGGTTTGCCTTACTAAACGGGTACCTAGGGCTTTATTCAACAGCTATAACTTAAGATGGTCCAGGCTGGTTTCTCTGAGTGCAAGGCTGCTGAACTGCTCTTTCCCCTATAAACATAGAGTCTAATTTTTGTATGTTAAGCAGACAAAGATTCCCTTTGAAACATGGAGTCTGAGCATACAACACTGGACCCATTGTCTCTGAAAGAATAAGTATCACATCCAGTCTTTAGAATTGGTGACCAATGTGCTTGTATTCAAAACCATAGAAGTTTTACACATCGAGAAAAGTGTTGCGTGGCTCAGTTTTCAATAATGCTAATAGTGCTTGTATGAGAGTGATTAACACTGTGATGTATGCGGTATTGTTTCCTATTATTTGCCTGCCACTCAGGGATCAGCTTTGGACTGCTCGTTACAAATGGTTTATTGCTTATTCATAACCCAATTTTATTATTATAATGACTGAAAATGAAAGTAGGTATTCTCGTGCCTGTTTAGTTTTACATATATGGAATTAGATTATATCTGTCATTCTGAGACACATTCTGAGTATAGCATGACTTTCACAATTAGGGATTACCTCGTGTGAGTTTCTCTGGAAGCAGAAACTCAGTCCTTCTCTTGACTGTTTTGGACTGATGTTATGGAATTGCTCCCAGGGTCCAGTACCAATAGTTGTTTGCTGCGGGGATTATTGATTAATTCAGATGAAATGCTTTTAAATAGTTAAAGTGATTATTAAATGATTCTGATACATTTTGTTTTTAAAAGATTCCTTGATAGGCAAATGATTCTGATCACATATTCACTTAGTCAGGGGCTACCCTATAGGAAATCTTACTCCTTACCTATTTCTCAAAGACACTACACATGCTTCTGTTTCAGAGACTTCATATTCATTTTTTCTGCCAACTTCTCACCCCACAGATTGATTTTCCATTAAAGACATAACTTTGTGATCCAGGGATTTGGCTGTTTCACCTGGATCTACTTTTGCTATCACTGCTGGGTACTTTTTAATGTGAGGCTCCAACAGCCTCATGAAATATTCTTGCCCAAAATGATGTAAACAGAATCTGATCAGCCCTGTCCCCAAATTCCAGTTGATAGCACACATCTTTTTGTTTTAGACAGTCAATGTTTCTTTGGAAATTTGGAATCATTTTGCTTCTAACTGAAGTATATCCTTTAACATGGGGTTGACATATATGGTAATCATTAGTCCCATGGATACAGAATGCATGCAATATTACTAATCTGAATTGAGATTTACTGTCGTGTAAGGTATATACTGGGTTACAAAGTGTAAAAAAATATATAAATATCTCATTAATGATTGCATATTGATTATAAACTGAAATGATAATATTTTGATATATTTGATTCAATGGATTATTTTTAAAATTAATTTCACTTTCAGGGTTTTTTTTGGCTTTAAAAATATGGTTAGTAGAATACTGAAATATATATATTTCTCTTATAATTCTTTTGTTTGAGACAGATTCTCAAGCTGTCATCCTGGATAGAATGCTGTGGCATCACAGCTTACAGTAACCTCAAACTCGTGTGCTTAGGTGATTCTCTTGCCTCAGCCTCCCAAGTAGTGGGGACTACAGGTGCCCACCACAATGCCTGGCTATTTTTTTGTTGTTACTACAGTCGTCATTGTTGTTTTAGCTGGCCCCAGGCCCAGTTCGTACCCACCAGCCTGGGTATATGTGGCTGGCACCATAACCACTGTGCTATGGGTGCTGAGCCTTCCATAATGTTTTTATCAGACAACTCTGTTACAGAATTTTCCTTAATGATGGCAAATGCTCAATTTTTGTTTTGTCCAAAAATGTCTTTATTTTATACTTTCTCTTAAAGTCTTTTTTCCCCTGGATGTACTGGGCTAGATTGAGTTATTTTCTTTTCATCATATTGAAAGTATTATTTTACTGACTCTCACTTCTATTTTTGCTGTTAAGACGTCAGTTAACATTGTCACTCCTCTGATATTACTTTGTCTTTCCATTCTGGCTCCTGTTTGTAAAAGCTACTCTTGTTCTTTAAAGTTCTGATATTCCGTCATGAAGACTCTCGGCATGTGGTTATTATTGGGTATATCACTGTCAACCCACTGGAACGGTATGTTGATTTCTTCTGTCAGGTCTAGGAAATGACTACTCATCATTATTTCTTCAGTTATTGCCTCGTCCTGTCTTTTTCTCCCCTGTTTCTAAAACTGCAGTTGCATACAGGGTGGCCACACAGTTTGTGTGCATACGCATACTATTTTAAATTGCACATGAACTTTGTGGCCACCCTGTATGTTAGATTTTTACATTCTCTTCTATGTCTGAACCTCTCTTTCATTTCTTTTGTCTCGCCAGGAGCGTACTGCATGAATTCTTCATAACTAAAATGTTGTTAATATTTTTATCAGTGTCTAGTCTTAAGTTTCAATTCTTCCATGGAATTTATTTCATTTCGATGACTTTATTTTACTTGTGCTACTAAAAGCACAGTATAGTTCTCTTTCAGATCTGATTATTTTCACAGTCTCTTGCTCTTTAATACAATTTTAAATACTTTAGTTCGCCGAAAATTTTAAATAAATATGCTTTTTCATATCCCATCTCTAATCATCCTAACATCTGAACTCTTTGTGGGTCTGATTTTGTTGTCTATTATTGTGGGCTTCCTCATATGGTAACTTCTTTCCTTGTGTATTTTGTGATTTATTGGAATTTCTTTTGGTAGGAATCCTTTGAGGACTGTGTTAAGTGTTGGTTCATTGAAAAAGAATCTACATTGGCTTCTTCCAGGAGCTTAAGGCCACTAAGAATCCAACAGGACAACATTAAACTAAATTCTCAGTTTCAGGTTTCTTGGATCACCCAGTTAGTGGAAATTTCAGAGTGCTGAGAAGGTCAGTTGTGGAATGAGTTTGCTTTCCTCCTTATTCATCGTCAAGGTTTCAAACAGGCAGTTTTCCCTGCTAGCCCCTTGGTGTGTGAGTTGAGTTTAGTTCTGATGTATGTGCAGCCCTTTGGGGACCTATTTATTATTCACTCTTCCATGAGGTTGCCCATCTTAGGTGGGCTTTGGCTTCTGTCTTCTGCAGCCTGTGAGCTGTGAAAATGGCAGTCAGGGTCACTTGCATTCAGAAAATGCCTCAGATCAATGCCACCTACTCTTTTAGGTGTTTTGTTCTCCTTAGTTTTTGTTTTCCAAAAGTTGTCTATTTTCTTGTCAGTTTTTTGAGTACTTAAAAATAAGTTTTAAAAAATATACAACTTGAGGGGGAGGAGCAAGATGGCAGCTGAGTAACAGCTTCCTTGTAACTGGGCACAGTGAGTCTGGGGAGAGAAGACTCCAGGCATCTCTGGCTGGTGGGATCTGCCCAGAAACATCTCTCTGGGGACACAGGGAGTCAGCGAGAGACTTCTGGACCCCATGAGGAGGATAAAAGCAGTGGAGAACTGACAAGTGGTTGTGTGTGTTCCTTTGGTCTAATCCTGCTGGCAGCTGTAAGTACAGCAGTAGTGAGATTGCAAACTGGAAAGGCCTTACCTGTTGAACTGTTTTGTTTTTTTTGGACTTGGCACTCAGTTGAACTACCTTGGGAGAACTTGGGCGAGAGTGTGGAGGACTTTAAGCGTTGTCTAGGGCCCTGGACTGCGCTGCTGAGCCAGAAAGAGCTATTAGTGTTCAGCTTTGGGCTGCGTGGAGCCATTGTGGGAGAACTGCCCTGGCAAACTCTGCCCTCAGGGTCACAGAGTGAGGATGGGAGGAGATCTTGGGTGAGTAATCTAGTGACTGAGCAGCCTAAAGGCAGGGACTGAGATGGCTTACAGCCTTGGCCCCCAAGGGAATAGAGTGAGACTGGCTTTGGCACACTGGGTAAGTGGGCAGCCACTTCAGGAGTGATCCCAGCGACAAGTGCTTTCCTGAGAAAGTTTCTGCTTAGCCAAGGCTAGCTTAAAAATGCCTTTTAAGTGGGCTGAGGAGACATTTATGCTCTCGACCCAGTGGGATTTGAGAAATCAACAGAGGCCTCCAGTCTCCATTTCCTATAGCTGTATCAGCATTGTAATTAACATCTCATACCCCAGAAGATCACTTGTTGCCCAGACAATATTCAGCAAGATATACATGTGTTTTCTTTTTAATTTCAACATTTTCCCTCTAGATTTTTCTTTTTTTTTCTTTCTTTTCTTTCTTCATTTTTCTAGTTTAAATATAATTTTCCATTGTTGCCTTCTTTAACAATTAGAACTTCATTTTTGCTAGTGTTTCTACCACTATTATTTGTCCCCCCCCCCCAATTTTATCCCATAAAGTTTTCTGTTTGCTTGTTTTGGTTTGATTTATACCATTTTTGTCTTTCCTCTCTACTTGATGGATGTGGGGTGTTGTATCTGAACAAGCTGGTAAAGAGCTGCTGACCCCAAGGGAACCACCCAACCTGGCACCCCCAGAGGTTGGGGGATTTTAAGGTTGGGTCAACATACCCTACGGTACACCTATATTGCTCCTGTCTCCCTTTATCTGTGCCTCTCTTCTTTTTGTCAATATTCACTTTTACTCATCCCTTCTCTTTTCTCTTTTTTCTTTTCTTTCTTTTTTCCCTTCTTGCTCTTCAATCTTCTCATCCTTCTGGTCCTGTACCAAAAGGACTCATCGAAACCCTAGTCCAGAGGCACAGTAACTTAAAGAGCAAGAGGAAGTGAAAGGAAAATTAGGGCAAGGAAACAGATAGAAGAAATCACTCATAAGGAAGAATCAGATTTCGTGATGTGGGCTAATCTTACTGGAGTTAGATGATATCTCAAAGTGGTTTTGATGCAATTTCTCTGATGATTAAAGATGATGAGCATTTTTTCATGTGTTTGTAGGCCATACGCCTGTCTTATTGGAGAAGTTTCTGTTCAAGTCTCTACCCACATAATCAATCTTATTGATTAGTTTGAGTTCTCTGTAGATTCTAGTTATCAGACATTTGTCAGAAGCATAACCTGCAAAAATCTCCCATTCTGAAGGTTGTCGTTTGCTTTACATACTGTGCTCTTGGCTGTGCAAAAGCTTTTTAGTTTGATCAGATCCCAGTAATAAGTTTTTCGTGTTGCTTCAATTGCCAGTGGAGGAGGGTCCTCCTCATAAAATATTCTCCCAGGCCAATTTCTTCAAGTTTTTCCCCTTTACTCTCTTCTAGTATTTTTATAGTTTCATGTCTTAAGTTTAAATCTTTTATCCAGTGAGAATCAATTTTTGTTAATGGTGAAATGTTGGAGTCCAGTGTCAGTCTTCAACAGGTTGCCAGCCAGTTCACCCAGCACCATTTGTTAAACAGGGAGTCTTTCTCCACTGAATATTTTTGATAGGCTTGTCAAAGATCAAATGACGATTAGCAGCTGGGTTCGTCTCTTGGTTCTCTATTCTGTTCCATAAATCTACCTTTCTGTTTTTGTGCAAGTACCATGCTGTTTTGATCACTATAGATTTATAGTATAGCCTGAAGTCTGGTAATGTGATACCTCTTGCTTTGTTCTTATTTCTGAGTAATGTGTTTGCTATTTGAGGTTTTTTCTGATTCTATATAAAATGAAGTACTGTTTTTTCAAGTTCATTAAAATATGACAATGGTGCTTTAATAGGGATTGCTTTAAATCTGTAGATTGCTTTGTGTAGTATGGATATTTTAACAATGTTGATTCTTCCCAGCCATGAGCATGGTATACTTTTCCGTTTGTTTACATCTTCAGCTATTTCTTTTCTCAGAGTTTCATAGTTCTCTTTATAGAGATCTTTCACATCATTTGTTAGGTAAATTCCTAGATATTTCATCTTCTTTGGCACTATTGTAAAAGGAATAGAGTCTTTGATTGTTTCTTCAGCTTGACTATTTTGGGTGTATATAAAAGCTATTGACTTGTAAGTATTGATTTTGTATCCTGAGACGCTGCTGTATTCCTTGATCACTTCTAAGAGTTTTGAAGTTGATTCCCTGGGATTTTCCAGGTATAGGAGCATATCATCAGTGAAGAGTGAGAGTTTGATCTCCTCTGACCCTGTTTGGATACACTTGATCACCTTCTCTTGCTTGATTGCGATGGCTAAGACTTCCATTATTATGTTGAATACCAGTGGAGATAGTAGGTATCCTTTCCTCATTCCTGATCTGAGTGGAAATGTTTTCAGTTTTACACCATTCAATATGATATTGGCTATGGGTTTGCTGTAAATGGCCTCTATTAGTTTAAGATATGTCCCTTCTATGCCTATTTTCTTAAGTGCTCTGATCATGAAAGGATGCTGTATATTATCAAAGGCTTTTTCTATGTCAATTGAGAGAATCATATGGTCTTTGTTTTTTATTTTATTGATGCGAAGTATTATATGTATAGATTTGCATATTTTGAACCAACCCTGTAACCTTGGAATAAAACCAGCTTGATCATGGAGTATAATTTGTTTGATATGTTACTGAATTCTGTTTGTTAAGATCTTATTGAATATTTTTGCATTGATATTCATTAATGATATTGGTCTATAATTTTCTTTCTTTGTTGGATCCTTTCCTAGTTTGGGGATCAGAGTGATATTTGCTTCATAGAATGTGTTGGGAGGTATCCCTTCTTTTTCTATGCTTTGGAAAACATTGTATAATATAGGTACTAGTTCCTCTTTGACAGAATTTGGATGTGAAGCCATCTGGTCCTAGACTTTTCTTTTTAGGGAGATGTTTGTTTGTTTGTTTTTATTTAATTTTTTTTTTTTTTTTGCAGTTTTTGGCCAGGGCTGGGTTTGAACCTGCTACCTCTGGCACATGGGGCTGGTGCCCTACTCGCTAAGCCACAGGTGCCACCCCAAGAGTATTTTTTTTTTTTTGAGACAGAGCCTCAAGCTGTCACCCTGGATACAGTGCTGTGGCATCATAGCTCATAGCAACCTCCAATTCCTGGGCTCAAGCGAGTCTCTTGCCTCTGCCTCCCAAGTAGCTGGGACTACAAGCGCCCACCACAATGTCAGGTTATTTTTTGGTTGCAGCCGTCATTGTTGTTCGGCGGGCCCGGGCTGGATTCGAACCCGCCAGCTCAGGTGTACATGGCTGGTGCCTTAGCCCGTTGAGCCACAGGCACTGAGCCAGGAGATTTGTATTGTTGATGCTATTTCAGTAGTTGATACAGGTCTATTCAAGATTTCTAATTTTGGTTGAGTCTAGGAAGGTGGTGTGCTTCAGTGTATTGGTCCATTTCCTTCAGATTTTCATATTTCTGGGAATAGAGATTTTTGTAGTAATCATTGAGGATTTTTTGAATTTCTAAAGTGTCTGTTGTTATTTCTCCTTTATCATTTCTGATAGATGATATTAGAGATTTTACTTTTCTATTTTCTGGTTAGGTTGGCTGAAGGTTTATCAATTTTGTTAATCTTTTAAAAAACCAACTTTTTGTTTTGTTGATCTTCTGAATGATTCTTTTGTTTTCAATTTCATTTAATTCTGCCCTAACTTTTTCTTTTCTTTTCCTGGGTTTGGGGTTGGAATGTTTTTCCTTTTCCAGTTGCTTGAGATGATCCATTAAGTTGTTAGCTTCCCCTGTTTCTGTTTTCTTGATGAAGGCTTCCAATGCTATAAATTTCCCCCTTAGGACTGCCTTTGTGGTATCCCACAGGTTTTGATAATTTGTGTCTTTGTTATCATTTTGTTCCAAACATTTGGTGATTTCCTTCTTAATCTCATCTTTGACCCAGCTATCATTCAGCCTGAGATTATTTAGTTTACATGACTTTGTTTGAGTATGAAGATTCCTGTTGCTGTTGAGTTCAACTTTTATTCCATGGTGGTCCAAGAAGATACAAGGAATAATTTCTATTCTTTTAAATTTGCTGAGGTTAGACTTGTGTCCTAGGATATGATCTATTTTGGAGGATGACCCATGGGCTGATGAGAAGAATGTATATTCAGTTTTATTAGCGTGAAATGTTCTGTAGAAGTCTGTAAAGTCCATTTGTTCTAGGGTCAGGTTTAAGTCTAATATTTGTTTGTTTATTTCTTCTTGGAGGATCTATCCAAAACTGTCAAAGGGGTGTCAAAATCTCCAGCTATTACAGTGCAGGAAGATATCAAGTTGTTTATATCCATTAGGGTCTGTTTTATGAATTGAGGAGAATTCTGGTAGAGTGCATAAATGTTAATTATTGAAATCTCTTCATGTTGGGTGTTTCCCTTGACAAATATGTAGTGACCTTCCTAATCTTTCTTTATCTTTGTTGGTTTAAAGCCAATTCTATCTGCTACTAAAATTGCAACCCCTGCTTTTTTCTGGTTTCCATATGCCTGTATTATACAAGTCCATCCCTTCAACCTGAGTCTATTTTTATCCTTTAAGGTGAGGTGAATTCTTGCATACAGCAGATATCCAGTCTGAGTTTATGTTTCCAGTCAGCCAGCCTGTGCCTCTTTAGAGGACATTTTAAACCATTCACATTAACTGAGAGAATTGATAAGCCTGGTTGTGTTTTGGGTGTCATGGTTTTTGGATGTCCAGTGCACATTTTTAATCCTTTCACCACTGTGGAAGTTGGGTTTTGTTCACTAATTTCTGGGTGAGTTTACTTTGGAGGTAGAGCTTTGCACTGGTATTTGTGAAGAATGGATCTGAGAGCTGGTTTAGTTATGGCAAATTTCTTCAACATGTCAATGTCCTCAAAGTATTTGATTTCTCCATCACAAATGAAACTCAGTTTAGCTGGGTAGAAGATCCTGGGATGGAAGTTGTTTTGTTTTAGGAGACTGAAGGTTGATGACTATCTTCTTCTGGCTTGAAATGTTTCAGCTAAAAGATCTGTAGTCATTCTGATATTTCTCCCTTTGTAGGTGATGCTTTTCTTATGTCTGGTTGCTTGCAGAATTTTCTCCTTTGTCTTAACTTTAGGAAAGTTAATCACAATGTGTCTAGGAGGTGCTTTATTTGGATTGAATCTTGCTGGGGTTCTGAAACTATCTGCCATCTGAAGTTCTGTATCTCTTGCAATGCTTGGGAAATTCTCCTCCAAAATCTCTTAGAGTACAGTATCTGTACCTTTAGGACCATCCTCTTCTCCTTCAGGAATTCCTATAAGATAAATGTTTGGTCTTTTGGAGTGATCCCACAACTCTCTCAGGGAGTGATCAGTTTTTGCTCTCCATTTGTCTGCCTCTTTGCGCATTTGGGAATGTTCGAAAGCTTTGTCTTCAGGTTCAGAGATCCTTTCTTCTGCCTGGTCAACTCTATTACTGAGGGACTCTACTGTATTTTGGAGCTCCTCAACTAATTTTTTCATGTCCTTGAGCTCTGCTATCTCTTTTCCCATTATTTCCATATCTTTGGTGACTTGGGCTTTGAATTCATTAATTTCTTGAGACAACTTTAGAACTACTCTTTGGAATTCAATTTCTGTCTTTTCTTCTATTCTAGTTATCTTATTTTCAATCCATATTCTGAATTCAATTTCTGACATTGCTGCCATTTGTCTATGCATGGCATATTCAGTTGTATCTCCTTTGTTATTTCTTGGGGAATTGATCTACTCTGGATATTCATGTTGCCAGAGTTCTTCTGTTGGGTTTGGCACCATGTTTATTTTCCACTGTTTGATTATTAGAACTGGTAGGGTGAGATTGAATTGGCGTTCCCAGGTAGTATGGATAGCCCCTTACAAAAGCTCTAGGCTTTGTAATTCTGGCTTATCTCCTACAACCTTACAAAGGCCCCTTTTAGAGTTTTGGCCAGAGACTCTGAGGACATACTTAGTGAGATAGTGCAAGCTAGCTCTGTTTTGGTATCAGCCAATCTCTAACTTATCCTATTTAAATATTGGCTGTGAAGAGATACAATTAGGTGTGGTGCCCAGCCCCCACCCTTCACTTCTTTTCCACTACAGGACTTCGAAGGTTAACCTCAGAATGTCCCTGTGTGGACAGCCCCAGACACGGGTTCCAATCAAATTATGTCAGGCAGTGCAAACCCTGCTCAATAGAGAGGGATTCAAGGGTCTTCAAGAACACAATTGGAGCCAGGGATCCATGCTCCCACCCACCAGACTCAGGCCACACTGTTGTCCGCTTCTCTACTCACAGGCCCAGCTAGAGCCAGGGGCAACACCCCCACCCATGGGTCTCAGTCCACACACAGCTAGCCCCTGCTTGCCAGACCAGTTGGAGTCAGGGGACCATGCCCCTGCCTGCCAGTCTCAGTCCACTGACTGGCAAGCCTCTGTTCACAGGCTCTGTTGGAGTTAGGGCACTGGCTTGCCCTCTGGTCTCAGTCCATACACAGCTAGCCTCTGCTTGCCAGACCAGTTGGAGTCAAGGGACCATGCCCCTGCCTGCTAGGCTTAATCCACTGCCTGGCAAGCCTCTGTTCACAGGCTCTGTTAGAGTCAGAGCACCAAACTCTGTCCACAGGTCTCAGTCCTCACCTGATAAGCCTCTGCTCATCAGCCCTGCTGGAGGCAGTGGACCATGCCCTAGCCTTCAGGTCTTGGTTCACACCCAGTAAGCCACTGCCCGATGGTTCTGTTGGAATCAGGGGACCACGCCTTTGCTCTCAGGTCTCAGTCCAGGCCTATCAAACCTCTGCTCACAGGCTGAACTGCTGCTGAACTGTCTGCTGAACTCAGTACACACAGGGCAACTACTCTCCTGCTGTAGGTGTGGTCAGAGCTGGGGGTTCTGCACCCTGTCCCACCAGACACAGCCTGAACCACAAGGGTCAACACTACCAGTGGCCAGGCATAGTGATAACCAGGGGACTTCTCCTCCTCCCACCAAGTGTCCCTTTCTTCCTACGCCCTCTTTCTTCCCCATTAGCCACAGATTCTGTCCTGATGGTTGGTGGTCCACACTATGCCCAGATCTCTCAAGCTTTGCAGGGGGCAGAACTTCAGACCGCTATGCGAGGGGGAAAGGGTGGACTGGGAGTTTGGCCTTGTGAGGGAAAATATCTGTTCAATTTTATGCCTGGCAGGGTGGTATCTAGGTTCATAAGTGGGACCTCCCTGGAAAAAAAGACCTGGAGTTTAGCGGCTCTCTCCAGCGAGGTAAAATGAGAGGTCTTTTGTTCCTTGCTCATTCACAGATAGCCTCGCGGCAGGCCTCCTGCTTGGGGGAGGGGTTTTCTGTCCTCTAGTCAATAGTCTTTGTACCTGTAATTTGTTTTCTTGAATGCTCTTCCTTGGAGTTACAGCTTGTCGAGCTTCTTTCTTGGCTCAGTTCCCCGTCTTTGGCTTCATAGAGTCTGATTCCATCCAGTTTTTCTTCTTCTGCTTAGGAGCCTCTGTTGAGGGTTGCTACCAGTTGGCTATCTTCCCAGAATTCTTCCCAGCATCTTTTTAAAATTAAAACACTTAAGAGTATAGCATAGGTGGCACATTTCTTAAACTGATCAAAGATATCTATGACAAAACCACAGCTAATATTTTACTGAATGGAGTATAACTGAAAGCTTTTCTTCTTACAACTGGAAGCAGACAAGGTTGTCCTCTGTCACCATTACTATTCAACATAGTGCTGGAAGTTCTAGCTTGTACAATTAGGCAAGATAAGGAAATAAAGGGCATCCAAACGGGAGCAGAGGAGGTCAAACTCTCCCTCTTTGCTGATGATATGATCTTATAGGTAGAGAACCTCAAAGACTCAACTACCAGACCCCTGGAAGTCATCAAAAAATACAGTAATGTCTCAAGATATAAAATCAGTGTCCACAAGTCAGTAGCCTTTGTATATGTCAATAACAGCCAAGATGACAGACTAATTAAGGATAAAACTCCCATCACCATAGCTTCGAAGAAAATGAAATACCTAGGAATATACCTAATAAAACAGGTGAAGGACCTCTATAAAGAAAATTATGAAGCCCTAAGAAAGAAAATAGGAGAGGATATTAACAAATGGAAGAACATACCATGGTCATGGCTAGGAAGAATCAACATTGTTAAAATGTCTATACTTGCCAAAGCAATCTGCCTATTCAATGCCATCCCTATTAAAATACCAACATTGTACTGTCAAGACTTGGAAAAAACGATTTTACATTTTGTATGGAACCAGAAAAAAACCCCATATAGCTAAGGCATTTCTTGATAATAAAAACAAAGCTGGGGGCATCAGCATACCAGATTTTAGGCTGTACTACAAAGCCTTAGTGGCCAAGACAGCATGGTACTGGCCCAAAAATAGAGACATAGACATTTGGAATCAAATAGAAAACCAGGAAATGAAACTAACATCTTACAACCACCTAATCTTCAATAAACCAAACAAGAACATACACTGGGGGAAAGACTCCCTATTCAATAAATGGTGGTTGGAGAACTGGATATCCACATGTAAAGAACTGAAACTGGATCCACACCTTTTTCCACTCACAAAAAATTGATTCAAGATGGGTAAAGGACTTAAATTTAGGGCATGAAACAATAAAAAGCCTCAAAGAAAGCATAGGAAAAACACGCGAAGATATTGGCCTAGGGTAAGCCTTTATGAAGAAGACTGCCATGGCAATTGCAACAACAGAAATAAACAAATGGGACTTAATTAAACTGAAAAGCTTCTGTATAGCGAAGGAGATAACAGCCAAAGCAAATGGATGACCTACACAATGGGAAAGGATATTTGCATGTTTTGAATCAGACAAAACCTTGATAACTAGGATTTATAGAGAACTCAAATTAATCCACATGAAAAAAGCCAACAATTCCATTATATCAATGGGCAAGAAACATGAATAGAACCTTCTCTAAAGAAGACAGACAAATGGCTAGCAAACATACGAAAAAATGCTCATCATCCCTAATTATTAGAGAAATGCAAATCAAAACCACCCTGAGATATTATCTAACTCCAGTGAGAATGGCCCACATCACAAAATCTCAAAACTGCAGATGGTGGCGTGAATTTGGAGAGAAAGGAACACTTTTACACTGCTGGTAGGACTACAAACTAATACAACCTTTTTGGAAGGAAGTATGGACTCAAGCTAGACCTCCCATTTGATCCTGCAATCCCATTACTGGGCATATACCCAGAAGGAAAAAAATCCTTTTATCATAAGGATTGCACTAGACTGTTTATTGCAGCTCAATTTACAATTGCCAAAATGTGGAAATAGCCTAAATACCCACAACTCAGTAATGGATTAACAAGCTGTGGTATATGTACACCATGGACTACTATTTAGCCATTAAAAAAAAAAATGGAGACTTTACAGCATTTGTATTAACCTGGATGCAAGTGGATCACATTATTCTTAGTAAAGTATCACAAGAATGTATAGGCAGAAATCCTATGTACTCAATTCTGATATGAGGACAATTAATGACAATTAATGACATGGTGGGGGTGGGGGACGGAGAGAGCAGAGAGAGAGAAATAAGGAGGGAGAGGTGGGGAAAAGGAAGAGCAGAGAAAGGGAAGGAGGGAGAGAGGTCTTGGTGTGTGCCACACCTTTTTGGGGGCAAGACACAATTGTAAGAGGGACTTTACCTAACAAATGCAATCAGTGTAACCTGGTTTCTTGTACCCTCAATGAATCCCCAACAGTAAAAAATATCTATATACAACTTTATCTAGCATTTGTAGTCATTTTCACTAGGAGGGTAATAATAAGTTTTAGTCCATCAAGATATCACTAATGGAAGTCTAATAAAATTTGCTTTAAATCAAATTTTAACATCTTCTTTGCAACAGATTTTCTCTAATAGTTATTTTCCATGTTCTGTTGTCTGTATTGACACTGGTGCCTTTATATTTTGACTTTTGACTTCTTGAATCCTCTTTCAGCTACTTTAGCTGTAGAATATAATTCAGGATATATCTATCAAGGGTGCCTTTGTGACATTCTTGTATCCTTGCATGGGAAGTACTTTCTGTTGCTTTCGTTGGTGAACAAAAAGTTAACTAAGTTTAGAATTTTGCTTCACTATGTTTTTTGCCCTCAAAACATTGCGGATGTAACTCCATTTTCTTCTTGAATGTATCCACGTGATGAAGCTTGGATGTTTTCATTTCTAGAGATATATTTGCATATACTCTTATATCTTACAGTATTTTTCTTTATCTACATAATTAAAATATTTTGTTCTTTGTGTTGGAATGGTTTTTATGTCAATATATATTTTTTTCTGGAACATGTTAATCCCTGTTTCTGAATTGACTCTTTTTTAATTCCTGAAAACATTTCTTTCTTTTTCTGATGTTGTTTTTAAGTCCTAATATTCCTGATATCTGTTTTCAAAATGCTATAATTCTTAGAGTAGTTGTTTATGCTCTGTCCTTAAAAAAATACACTCTTTCCCTGTCATAATTTAACTTTGTTTTCATTTCCTCTCTGTGTAGTGAGAACATCTTGAGTTTATCTTCTCTATCATTGAAGTTTGCATTTTACTCAATGTTACTTTTGCTCTTTACCTCCTTCAGTGAAGGTTTTAATTTTTTTATGTTTTCTTATACTTTTTTCTTATTTCAACTAGTTACTTCTACTTCTCTTTCTTCATTTAACCATATACCTTATTAAAGCTTACAGTTTCTGCTTTATAATGATCATATTCTTATATTTTGGGGAATGCCAATCAGCTAGTCATCACAGTTTTCTTGGATTCTTCTGGAAGTTGCATTATTATTTTTTACATGCTACTTTTCCTGAGTATTTGTGCTTAATGGTTGGCTCCCTTCTTTGGTGCAGTATTTTTTTTTAATGGATTCTATATTGACTTACTAATTGTTCCTTTAATTTAGAATATTTAGATCTGTCTAGGCGAGGCATAGTTCACCAATCAGGATAGAAGTTATCTATCTATCTATATATACTAGGTATATGTGTGTGTTTATACATACAGGGTGGCCATAACTTTTGTGTGCAGTTTGAAAATAAGTTACATACTAACTTTATGGCCAACCCATATGTGTGTGTGTGTAAGTTACACACAAACTTTATGGCCACCCTGTATGTGTGTGTGTGTATATATATATACATATATATATATATACATATATCATATACCAAAAATTATGAAAGCTGAAGGAAATAGGTCCCTAGAAAACAAAGGACTCATATAAAGGAGAGGAAAATGATCTAATAAGAGGAAATGGATGTAAATTACTTTAACAAAAATTAGCCAGCTACTATGAACAAGTGCTTAACTAAAATGAAATATGACTTGCATCTGAACTCTGAGATGATGCTTGGGTTTGCTTAGAGGTTGATAAAGTTTCAGCTTCTTTGATTTCCACTTATTCCCTTGAGACATTGTCTAAAACACTGATGTTCCTCCACTGAATGCTCAAGGATGTTGATAATTTCTGGAAAGGGAACACAGGGCGCTGAGTAGCTCAAGTAGGGTGGATGATTTGAGAATGTTGATGGTGGGAACATTGTGGACATATATGGGATTGAAGTCTCAGATGAAATAACAAGCTTAAGGAACATTCAGTTCCATCAAGAATGGAGATTTTCACATCACACTTATTTTTACATGTGTGTTTACATGACGGGGGGTTGAATGGATAAAAAAATTCCATTTTCTGAGTTAGGAACAAGAATGGAGATTAGTGAAGGGTTTATATACATGATATGTTCTCTTCCCCCTTCTCTTTTTTCTTTTCACCTCATATTTTATCTTATACATAATCACTTTTTTAATATAGGGAATCACATGCTATCTTACATAAACACATGTTTTTGTTTAAAAGCCTTCCCTTTCTATCAAAGGACAGACTTTTATAAAAAAGGAATGAATAGTCTAACATACTATATATATCAATGTAAAAAAAGATATGTGTGTGTATATATGTATACACGTGTATATATATGTGTTTGCATATATATATATATATATTATATATATGGAGAGAGAGAGATATTACTTATCTGTAGTTAGTTTATGGATTCTGAGATATGTTGTGGCTAAGTGGCAAGAAATGATCCAGCAAGGGGTGGAGGCAAAATGGCTGACTAGAGCCAGCTTTCCACAGAGGCTCCCATCCAGAAGGAGAGTTAAAAGACAGAAATTTAGCAAGAAAGACGATAGTTTGGATCTGAGCCAAGAAAGAAGGTTGAAGAACACACATCAACCCTGCTGAGGTGAGCTGCAACCCCAAGGATACAAACAAAAGGTGCAAAATCCATAGCCAAGCAGACGGAAGTCCCTTCTCCCATGAGAACAGCTCAAACCAGGCAATCCATTCTCCTTGGCTTCCCAGAGTGCTGGGATTACAGGCGTGAGTCACCATGCCCAGCCAAGTACATCGCTTTAATACCCATTCACAATTTTGAGTATCTTCTTGTACAATATTGAAATTCTCATGTCTCAAAGCAAGTTTTACCTCATCATATCTCAAACTCTTGATTTAATCTCAAGATGAGCTTAAATACAATATGAATTTATCTGCTTTTTGCTGGGTTTACAATTCAACACAATGAATTTCATCTGAAACAAAATAGATTCAATTGTAACATGGTTGGATATTTCCTAGAAAAAAATTGCCATTTGCACAGAAGATAGAAAGAGGGGACAGATTTTGAGAATGGGGAGAAATGACATATTCTGCTCTAAGGCTGTGGGGGGCAGGGAGAGGAAGGAGAAAAGGAGGCAGGGAGGGAGGGGGAGAGACAGAATCTGAATCTGAACCTTACGCAAGTGCTGAGATGTGAAACCCCCTTGGATCTAGTCATCCTGTTACTGAGTACGTCTTGGGGAAAGCGCCTGCTTGTGGGTATGCAGAAGGTGAAAATAAGTAAGGCACAGAGCTGAGTCTGAGCTGTTAGTTGAGAGTTTTAGGAGCCCATGAACCCAAGTGATACGGATCAAGACAGTGTAGCAGGAGGCTCTTCTTTTTGCCCCTTGAGCTTTATGTTAATGAAGGTGGTGATGGAGCATGTGGTAAGTCACCTGGCTCATGATGTGCAGAGTCTCACAATCTGCCTACACGTGTTGCTTATCTTTTAGTCTCAGGTTCTCTACTAGTTGGCTGATAAACTTGAGAGGGGACCTGTTCTCACTGCAAGAAAAGCCCAAACTGAGGGGTCTAGTCCTGGCAGTAGACACGGTTATCCCAAAGCTGATGAGCTGTAAGATTTTGGTGGAGGCGTGGGCTCAATTTTGCCATAAATCAGCAGGAAAACAGCTAGATCATACCCAAGTTACTGAACCATCTGGGCTTCAGCAGTGACCTCAGGTGGCAGTGTCAACACCAGTGGCCAAGAGAACGGAGCCATTTGGTGGGCAAAATTTTTTCTCTAAAAGGTGCTTGTAACTAGGAAGGAAACCTTGAACTGAAGCCACCTCTTGGGGTTGGTGGGCTTGGATGTGGTGTTAAAAAGGAAGAGTAAAAGACATGCATCACAGAGAAATGAAGGTTTTGAAAAATGCTACTTTGCTTTATATCCTAAATTACTAAGGCAGGAAATAGCCATTGTACAATATTACTTCTATGAGATTTTCCTTAAAATTGGAAAAAAGAGAAAAGAGAAATCACATTCCACTTGTAGAGGATACTAATTACTATTATTACATTTGATCTATAATATATAAAAACCCCATGAGTGGATGAAATAGCCTATTCAGAAGACAGAGATAATGCTAATATGCAAAAATGGTGAATCTTAGAAGCGTTTAGGTAGATCTCTTTTCCAATTGGTAGAAAGAGCTCATTCTAACAGTTCCCATTCGGCCCCCTTCTTTATCTAAAAGCTGAATCTTTGAAACAGAGTGCTAGGGCAGCATAGCTCATAGCAACTTCAAACTCTTTGGCTCAAGCAATCCTCTTACCTCATCCTCCCAAGTAGCTGAGACTATAGGTGCCTGGCTATTTTTTTAGAGATGGGCTCTCACTCTTGCTCAGGCTGGTCTTGAACTCCTGAGCTCAGGCAATCCACTGGCCTAGGCCTCCCAGGGTGCTAGATTATAGGTGTGAGTCGCGCATCCTTGAAAGCACACATCCTTGAAAGCTGAATCTTGACTTATTTTGATTGAGACAAATATATCTAGAACACCCTTTAATAGAAAGAAAAGAGATTTGCAATGCTGGAATCTTCATATTTCCACGTACTTGTCTAATTAGAATCTCATTTGACTTCACATATTCCCAAACTAACATGCAGGTTTTTTTTTTAAACCATAAAACTTATACATCAGAGAATATAAATTCTGAATATAAGACTTGAGGAGGAAATAAGAATTTTATGACCTTTGAACTCTTTCATGTGACTTACCCTGAAGCTTGATGGTGAAGAAGAGCATCTCGGGAAGACCATGACTTTGAAACTTTCTGACCAGGGTTTGCCCTGGGGCTCTAGCATTTACTATCAATGTGACCTTGAGTCTCAGTTTCCTTATTTATAAAAGCTACTTTGTTATAAGGACAAGAAATTTTTTTTTTTTTTTTGAGACAGAGTCTCACTTTGTCACCTTCGGTAGAGTGCCATTGCATCACAGCTCACAGCAACCTCCTACTCCTGAGCTTAGGCGATTCTCTTGCCTCAGCCTCCTGAGCAGCTAGGATTATAGGCGCCCACCAAAATGCCCAGCTATTTTTTTGTTGCAGTTTGGCCGAGGCTGGGTTTGAACCCATCACCCTCGGTATAGGGGGCCAGCACCCTACTCACTGAGCCAGAGGCGCCGCCCAGGATAAGAAACAATTTAAACAAAGTTTTTTGGGACCTAGTTGTTGCTCATTTAATGGTAAATGTTATTATTATTACTGTGCATGTTTTTTATTCATGAATTTTACTTTTATGTGTATGTATGTACATAACATCTATACATAATTTTTAAAGTTCCTACATATTTTGCTATCTTGTTCAGGAATAGCATGCTTCATATTAGTATAGACAATTGATTATATCAGTAGTAATCCCTCTTATCCAATAAGACAGTGTAAGATTCTAAAAACTATAACTCATTTTATGCATTGTTTATGTAGATACCATTTCTCATTCATTAAAACTATGATTCCTTTTCTACTTGGATGCGCAAATTTTAAAAATTGTATTCAGAGTTATCTAAAACCTGAATTAGAGAGGGAAGAATGAAACAGAATTTTAAGGGGCAAAGGAAATAAGATAATTTCAAAAGATAATACACTTAACTGCATGTGAAAAAAATGTGTTGAAAATCAAGGAGAAGGAAACAAGATACCACTCCCAAGCTGGGTGTGGTGGCTCACGCCTGTAATCCTAGGAGGCCCGGGTGGGTGGACTGCTTGAGCTCAGGAGTTCAAGACCAGCCTGAGCAAGATCGAGAACCCTTCTCTACTAAAAATAGAAAAATTAGCTGGGTGAGGTGGTGGGTGCCTGTAGTCCCAGCTACTTTGGAGACTGAGGCAGGAGGATCGCTTGAGCCTAGGAGTCTGAGGTTGCTGTGAGCTATGTGGAGGCCATGGCACTCAACCCAGTTAGACTCTGTCTCAAAAAGAAAAAAAAATTATTAAATTCCTCACTTAATAAAATAGCAAAGAGAAGAAGGAAAATCATGAACTAGAATGTGCAATTCTTCAAATAAATACCCCAAATTGGAAGAGAAAGCAATGATAATTTTTTGTTTTCATTTTTGGTAAGGTACATTTTCCAGGGAAAAAAAATCAAATTGGAAAGCTGATTTGATTATACCTGATCTATTGAGAATCAAAATCATTTATGTACTTTGACATAATATCCAATCCCTTCTGGGAATTTAAAATGCTTTGAAAAAAATAATAAAATGCTTTGAGTCAGGAAAAGGTTATTGATAATACAACATCAATAATAATATCAGATATTGTTCCTGACAATATCAGAAGCAGCTTAAATGTTTAAGTTTCAGGGATAGTTCAACAGATCTCAGTATATTCACTTAATGGAATATTATAAAGCCAATGGAAGATCCTAATGCTTAAGAAGTAGACAAAAAATTGCTAATAATAATAAACATTTGATGAGAAAGAAAAAACATAGAGGTGGCGCTCTTAGCTCAGTGGGTATGGCGCCTGCCACATACACCGAGGCTGGAGGGTTAGAACCCTGCCCAGGCCTGCTAAAACAATGACAACTGCAACAACAACAAAAAATAGCTGGGCGCTGTGATGGGTGCCTGTAGTCCCAGCTATTTGGTAGCCTGAGGCACGAGAGTCGCTTAAGCCCAAGAGTTTGAGGTTGCTGTGATCTGTGACACCATGGCATTTTATCTAGGGTGACAGCTTGAGACTCTATCTCAAAAAAAAAAAGAATAAGAGAAAAAGCATAAAAGTTATGTACGAGTATGTCATGAAAGGTGAAAGGTTAGGAGCCAAAGATGAAAGATTATTCTGAAGCATGAGACTAAAGGAAAATGGAGGCCTGGTTTGTGCAATTAAAATGGCTTTATTCCTTGGGGTGGCACTTGTGGCTCAAAGGAGTAGGGCGCCAGCCCCATATGCAGGAGGTGGTGGGTTCGAACCCAGCCTCGGCCAGAAACTGCAAAAACAAATAAACAAAAAGAACAAATAAAATGGCTTTATTCCATCTGGATGCAGGTGGGGAGGATCTCCAACCTGTCCAGCAAGAAATCCACATGTGGGTAAAGGCCAAAGGGGGAGGTGGTGGTTTGAAGGTCAGGAAGGTGGGGGTCAGGACATTCCGTTTCCTGGGTTGGACATCTGCTGTAAGGGTGGGGGTTGGCCCATTTACCTTTCCCAGGTGGGACATTCGGCTGGGGAGACTAGGGGATTAACCCATTCGCCTTTCTTAGGTGGGACATCTGGTGGGGGAAGATAGGGGGTTGATTCTTTTACGTGTTTGATCCTATCACATCACACTTATGATAGTAAGTTCTTCCTTTCCTTCTTTCTTTCTCTTCCTTCCTTCCCTCCCTCCTTCCCTCCCTTCCTTCTTTCCTTCCTTTCTCCTCTCCTTTCCCTTCCCTTCCCTTCCTTTCTTTTCCCTTCCCTCCCCTCCCCTCCTGCCCCCTCCCCCTTTTCTTTCTGTCTTTCTCTCTCTCTCTCTCCCCTCCCCCCTCCCTTCCTTCCTTCCTTTCTTTCTTTTTCCCAAGCTGTTCTTGAACTCCTAGGCTCAAGTGATCTTCCCACCTCAGCCTCCAGAGTAGCTGGGACTATACGTGCCATCTTGCTTGGTGACAAGGAGATTTTTTGAATGGCCCTTCTTTGCCCTGGTTGGAAGCTGGTTTGGCTTATTTCTTAAGTCATTGACATTCCCATATCTAAGGTGTGATGTCCTCCTGCTCCCAAAGAGTCCTCCTTCCCTACTCCTACAGCCAGCCTGCTGATACAGGAAATGCCTTTTGCCTCCCACTTATTTGACCCACACCTCATTGCACAGGTTACATTCTTTTTTTTGAGAGATAGAGTTTCAAGCTGTCACCCCAGGTAAAGCACCACTTTCATCATAGTTCACAACAACCTTCAACTCTTGGGTTCAAGCAATCATCTTGCCTGGGTATTTTTACTTTTAGTAGAGATGGGGTTTCATTGTTGCTCAGGCTGGTCTTGAACTCCTGAGCTCAAGCAATCCATCCACCTTAGCCTCCCAGGGAGCAGGCTACATTCTTTAAAGAGCAGCTCTGCCTTGTGTCCCAGCGTCTTCAGACATTTCTAGATTCAGTACTTTTCTGCTTACCATTTACTGTCCCCGAACTCTAACACAGGGGATTGTGCTGGAGAAAAATCTGAGTGGCATCCACAATGCCACATGGAAAACGATGTTCGCATTCTGGTCCTGGCCAGTGTGCTTGCTCTACGCATGTCCAGGCAGTCCCTGACTTAGATACGTCTGACTTCCATACAACTCATACTTATGAATGGAGGCTATTACAGTAAGTACCCAAGTTACAAACATCCTCCTGACATGTGACTTGCTCTTACAAATGGAGGCTATTACAGGTAATAGGTAAATGCACCTGTTCCAACTTACATACAAATTCAACTTAAGAACAAAGCTACAGAATGTATCTTGTTCATAACCTGGGAACTGCCTGTTGCCACGTTTCCTTTTCTGATGATAGATTTTTAGGGGAGGGACCTGGGGGAAACTAAGCAAGGCACTTTATAATATGATATATATTTTATGTATAAACTTTTATAAAGTTTCCATTCACCAGGAAAAGGTAACAACTTTGTGGTTTTTTGTTGGTGGTAGTATTGGAATTTTCTGGCAAAAACTGGAAAATTCACTAGACAAATTCTAAAGGAGTCACAGCACTAACTTCACGCTCTATCATATCGTATAGTACTGATTCAAAACATACAAAGTGGAAACTGAAGGCACTATAAGAAGCAGAGATTTTTTTAAAGCACAGATCTTTTAATTACAGTAGAAGACAAGTCAGTTGGTTCCCACAAGATTTGAACGACAGAATTAATAAATTGACCTGGTAGGGTGTGATGGCTCACACCTGTAATTCCATTACTTCGGGAGGCCAATGTGAGAGGATGCTTGAGCCTAGGAGTCCAAGACCAGCTTGGGAAACATAGTGACACCTTGTCTCTACAAAAAATAAAAATATTAGCTGGGCAAGGTGGTAGGCACCTGTCGTCTTAGCTATTCAGGAGGCTGAGGCAGGAAGATCTCTTGAGCCCAGGAGTTCAGGGCTGCAGTGAGCTATGATTATACCACTGCCTTCCAGCCTGTCTAATAGAACAAGATCCTGCCTGGAAGATAGATAGATAGATAGATAAATAAATAAATTAATTAATAGAAATTGACCTAATAGACATATATAGGATGATATAGTCAACAACTGCAGAACCTAGATTCTTTCAAAGCATTCCTAGAACATCTATAGAAATTGGCTATACACTATACTGTCCACACGTGCAGTGGAATTTCAAGTAACTGAAACCATGTGGAACACGTTCTTTTGCCGCAATACAATTATGCCAGGAATGAATAACAGAATGATGACTAGAAAATCTCTATATCATTGGAAGTTAAGAGATACACTTCTAAACAACCTGTAGGTTGACTAAATAAAACAGAACAGAGTTAGAAAATATTTTGAACTGAATGATATTAAACAACACTACACATCAAAGCTTGCAGGATACACTTAAAGCAGCTTGTGGAGGGAGATTATACTCACAAGTGATTACAGTAGAAAAGCAGGAAGGCTGTATGGTAAGTAGCTATGCATCCAAGATGATGGATTCTTTTCTTTTTTTTTTTTCAGTTTATTTTAAATGATTAAATCATAGCTGTGTACATTAGTGCAATCAAGGGGTACAATGTGCTGGTTTCATATACAATCTGCAATATTTTCATCAAACTGTTTAACATAGCCTTCATGGCATTTTCTTAATCACTGTATGAAGACATTTGTATTCTGCATTTAGTAAGTTTCAGCTGTACCCTTCTAAGATGCACCGTAGATGTGGCCCCACCAATTACCCTTCCTCCGCCCCAACCTCCCCCCCCTTGCCCATTTCACCATATTCTTGCGCTACAGTTGGGTTATCGCCTTCATATGAAAGCTATAAATTAGCTTCATAGTAGGGCTGAGTACATTGGATACTTTTTCTTCCATTCTTGAGATACTTTGCTAAGAAGAATATGTTCGAGCTCCATCCACGTAAACATGAAAGAGGTAAAGTCTCCATCTTTCTTTAAGGCTGCATAATATTCCATGGTAAGGATGGTGGATTCTTAACGAAGAAGCTTCTTGCTTTCCAAGTAGGTAAACTTGGTTGGGTTAATCCACCAAACATCGGTCAGGCCCAAACCCGACTGAATTTGGAACAAGCACATTCCACTTGCTGTCGTGCTGTTACCACCAGCCCTGTCCTCACACAAACTTTTGGAGGGTATCTGCATTCAGGGCATTAACTGTCTGCATTCTTTTGCCATGGGGAGACTGTCAGTGCTCCCAGGTACCCATTCTCTGCATCTCCCTGTGATAGGAATCGTGGAAGGGCAGTGACTCGGGGCTGCAGGAGCTACTTACCAGCTGCTCTTGCATGTCGGGTGTTGCCATGTGATGAAGGAACAAATTTTTTAATGAAAACCATTGAGAAAGTTTCATTTTGTTTTTTCAGAGCTCCTAATTGAAGAAGGAAGACAAAGCTTAGGTCAGCCACTAGAATAGTAGGGGGGGTAGGGGGGAGAGTGTTGACAACTCGAGGCCTTGCACAGCCTGGCCGGATGCCTCCGACCTTCACATTTAAATTACTTTTCTTGAACTTTCTTAGTTCTTTTTCCAATGTTCAAATTGAGAAGGTCTTAAAGTCACAGGGTTACAAGATTCCCATTTAACCAAGAGCAGTGCTTTCTAGTATGAAAACAATTCTTTAATATAACTGTCACTTAAACAGGGAAATAATTCTAGCTTCCATTTCCTTCCACTTCATTCTGTAGCTATGTGTGTGACAATTTCCATGACAAAATTGCAAGTCCTTAGACTCCATCTTATTTATTCGTCTTGGTACCTTTCTATCTATCGTGCTGTAGGTATAAATACATATTGAAGAGAATAAAACCAACACAATCTCTCGCTCAATCAGCAGCTCAAAACAGTGGCTCTCCTATGCCACCTTACCTCTCTTTCCACCTCCATTGCTGTTGTAAGATTGTGGAAAAAGGCAAGATGGAGATGTCTAAAAGAGCGAGAGGAAGAGTGGAAGGCACCTTAAACCGCTGTGAGTCCGCAGGAGGGAAGAACAAGGGAGGTGAGATAATGAGTCTGTACACTGCGTGGTAGGTGTAACCAACTCCAAGCTGGGAGGACAGCACGGGCACTCGGCCTGGGTTAATTGGTGCCCTGCCTACACTCAAGAGAGAATAAATTTTCAACCACATCGAAGTCTTCACCAGGAAAAAAAAAAAAGCTCATTAAAAATGCCATTTCCAGAAACTCTGGCAGCCAGACAGTAAGAAGGCTGGAAAAAAAAAAAAATCACCTCTATTTGGCTTGTTGCTCCCTCAAACTTTGAACTATTTGCCTTGAAAAGAACAAACAAAGTATGTAAGTAAATATTCAACTTCTTAGACAGTGGAGTGATTTAACTGGAGTTGGCCTCGATCAATCTGAGACCTCCCAAAGTCTCAAAATTTATTATCTAGGAATGTGTAAAAATTCACCCTTGGATACCCTTACATCCCATTCTCATGAAATGCTTGCAGTGCGGTACATAAATGCATCCCAAACGGTACTGCTCACGATGGGGAAAAGGCTGAGAAAAAGCAGATTGGCTTCTGCATTTACTCCTGATGGAAGAGTCTGTGGTTGAGAGATTTTTCCACCATCTGCCTCCTTTATCCCAAGATAAATCTCTGTGAGATCGTTGATGATAGGGAACATATTTTACTCGCTTTTAAACATGTTTTTATTTTGGAACAATTTTAGTTTTATGGAAAAGTTGCAAAGATATTATAGAGAACCCCATACATCGTGTACCCAGTTTCTTTTAGCTTATAATTTTACATAGCTATGGTATATATGTCAAAACCAAGAAATTACTGATACATCAGCACAATGCTATTAAGGAAAGTACACATGTTATCCTGATTTCACCAGTTTTTCCACAGACATCCTTTCACTGTTCAAGAATTTAACCCAGAATACCACGTTGCATTTAGAACTTCCTCAGTTTTGTATTTTTGGTGCCAGGGGCAGTGATTGATGGTGCTCAACATATGTTTGCTGAGAGAATGGACTAGAGAACACGCCTGGAATTTAGCAGAAAGCTGGAAGAGGATTGAGGTGGGAGCCGTGGCTGCAGCGGACCTGGATCTGGCCCTCAGCAGGCCACAGCAGACTGAAGTCTCAACAGCTTGGAGAGGGTGCTGGGGGCAGCACACAGCGTAGTGGGCTGAAGAGGGAGTGGGAGGAGGAGGCAGTGAGTGCGCACAACTTACAAAGCAGCTGGTTGATGAAGGCAAAAATGCAGTAACTGAAGGAGAGTGAAGGTCAGGAAACCAGTTGTAGGGAAGGGAATGGTGGGCTGGTTTGTAATCTGAGAAAAGGAAGACCGGGAAACTGGGGGAGGGGAATGAAGCCCTGATAAAGAAGAACTGGTTGCTGAAGTAGTAGCTCCAAGGGAGACAAGCCATGGGAAATATGATTTAGAGACTAAGTGGAAATGAGGGCTCACAGATATGGATAAAAACAGTTGGAATATCTGCCATGGGATAAGGAAAATGAAATCAACTGACAATGAAAGAAAAGAATGACATTATTATTGAGGTCCCAGGGATAATCAGGACATTACATTTTGGATCTGGAGCTAATGACACATTGGTGCCACTAAGAGGCTGCCAAACTCCCTGAAGACGTGTTAGTCTTTAAAATTCACTTTTCTATTTCTCTTCCTATTACTACATCGTTGGTCAAATTATTTACTTTGTCCCGGGATTCACTAACAGGCTTCATTGAACTAATAATGAATACCTTCTGTGTTGGGATTTCACAGGGTAACCTGGATATATTAACCGTGGACTTTTTCCACTTTGTTTATAGCAAATCATTCTAGTAATATTTGTCCTAATAAAAATAATAATGATGATCGGAATGTTCTGAGCTTGTATTATACAGTATGGAAATATTCCAGGCATTTTACATACGACTGCAAGGCATGTCGGTTCAAATGCGGCCACTGAGTCTTAGAGAGAGTTATTCTTTCAACAGATACTCATGAAGCATCCTCCACGTGTCAGGTTTCATCTGAGGCTACTGGGATACAGCAGTGAGTAAACAATGCGAAGATCTCTGACCTGTGATCTCTGATCCCTGATCTCATAGCAGAAGGTCCAAGTGGGTAAGATTTGCCTAAACTAACAAATATAAGTACCTGCAATGACCTTTACTAATTTTTGGTTGCTTTGTATCCATGCCATCACCTTTGGTAATCTTCTGGGGGAAATGTGATACTTTGCCTACTTGACACAACTTTGTAGGACCGTTAGTCCAGGCACCCTACTTTTCCTAGTCTTGACTAGGCCAATTGACTAGAATCCTTTTTCCCCTGAAGTCTGAATCATGTATATGCATATTTAAAAAAACAACCTGAGAAGTATTGAAACTCACCCATCTTTTTGGTCTTCTGAAGATGTTTTTAAGTTAGATCACCAATGTGTGGTTATGGTTTTTGTCTTTTACAAGTTTGATCGGCCAGACTTCCTTTCCCTTCTGAGAGCTCGCCTGTGGTGTTTCTTCGTGTGTGTTTCCTCATGGCCTCTCTAGGAGTTGCAGGCTCAGAACTTAGTTCTACACTCTGGATTAATTTATCTCATCTGTTTTTCCCAAGAGCTAATTCCTAGGTATGCCTTGTGTATGCCAAGACTCTTTGTTCTTCTTCCCTTGTCTACCTGGCTCCTGGTACTGTTTTTCCTAGCTATCTCTATGGAGCCCACTAAAGACCTTCTCGACCACTTAACAGCTTTCTGTAGGTGCAAGGTCAGGCCCGGCCTACTCCTATTCCTATTACTACATCATTAGTCAAATTATTTACTTTGACTTATTTAGTCAAAATAAAATTGGTGAGGCGCAGTGCAAGGATCCATAAGAGTGACCACATAATATGGTGTCTAAATATTTCCAAAGCTATACTCAAGCCAACACTCCATTAAGTAAATATGTTCTCCTACCTTAACTAATATATCTTTACAACATTATAAAAGATCAAGTCTCTTGGACTTCTAGTAGCTGTGCACCTGAATATGGCAGTGGTGAGAACCTGTCCCTGAGTCCATATTCTGGTGCCACCTTCTCTTCTCACTGTAGCTCTGGCTCGTACAATGAGAGCTCTCATGTACATGTGTGTGGATACCCCAGCCTAGACAATAAGCTCCACCTGCATCCCCACAAACAGTCCTGTCTTTGCCATTCCTGGAACCTAAGGATGTTCTCTTCCTCTGGAGGAAGGACCCAGGGAAAAGGACTGGAAGTGGGCTCAGGGCCTATTTGCTAGAGAATTCTGGGGTCCAGGTATAAGCAGCGAGGTTGGAGAGAGAGATGCAGGCTGAGGGTGAGCATGGACCCTTGGTTCCAGGAAGGCCTTGCTCTGTGTGAAAATATGTGCTTAGGGAAGTCCTCTTCCCTGGGTTTAAGGGTGTAGTGGCAAAGGGCAGAGCTGGTCTCATTGTTCTCTAATGCTGGGAATGTAAACCAGTTCAGCCATATTCTTCCTCTTCATCAGAGACATGTGGGCATTGGAGAGGTAATGGTTATCTTTATACTCAAGATGAGCAAAAAGTGTAAAATGTGATCTTTCTGGCCTACTTCTAGGGAGGTGATGAACACAAAAGACATCCCATTATCTCTGATTCCCGAGGAGGGTATGTAAGCTATGTGACTAGCTGTTCCAGCATAGTGTATGGACTAAAATGGAAAGTCCAGATGAGAAAGAGTTACAATAGAATGTGCATGAGAGGAAGCTCCACATAGCCTAAAACATCAGTGGATGGGTCACTCTTAAATTTCATGCAGGAACTAATGACCGATCACCTTGTCGCTACCTTGTCTTTATTGAATTCAACAAACATTTGTTAAACATCTATCATGTTTTGAATTCTGACTTGAAGGCTAGAGAAGAAGGTATTAAGATTTGAGTTGCATCTTGAAGGTAAGAAGGGACTTGCTGGGTGAGCAAATTGGGAGGATATATCTTTCAGAGGCAAGTTTCCTCATCTATAAAATAGGGGTACTGATAGAACTTATCTTACATAGCTTTTATAAACATTAAAAGAGTAATAAAGGCCAGGCACACAGCTCATACTCAATAAATGTTAGCTATTCTTATTTTGTTCTAGGGGGCCATAGTAGAACTAGTATATAATGATTTTCTTGAGGAACTTAGTGCAGGCTATGTTGTTAGACTAGAGTGTGCACAAGAGGAGTGACGGGAGATTAGTCTAAGGAGCTAATTGAAAACACATTGTATTATCTAAAGAGGAGTTCACATATTTCCTGCAGGCAGAGGGACACACTGGGTGTCCCGATGAGTGGACTAACGTGAAGAGGTTTATCAGTGTAGAAAATTCATTTGTGTAGTGTCATAGAGGATGGTTAGAGATGGGAGAGACTGACAACAGGATGATCTGTGGTAATTCAGATAATGAACAAGGCAGGCTTGCACTAGAGGTCTGGTTGTGGAATGTATTAGAGAGGATGAATGTTAGCAGTCCAGTTGGTGGTACTTGGTACAAAAAGTGAGGAAGGTTAAGTGACAAAGATATTTGAAGGTTTCTGGCTGTTGCAGCAGCACGATCAGTGAGACTATCAACTGAGATGGGGATGACAGATTAGAGAAAGATACATGGCTGAAATCTAGAGTTTGAAACGTATGAGACATCCAGGCCAGATGCCCAGTTGGTCGTTGGTAACATAGAGATTAGGGTGGAGATACAGATTTGTAGCCTTCTTTGTTTGTGTGATAGCTGGGGTCACGGGCAATGATCAGATATGTCAGGGAGATTATAGAGGGATGTGAAGGATGAAGGAGAATCAGACAGAAAGCAAAAGGATAATGAGAGTGAGAAGAGGTGATGTGGCAAGAGAGTTAAAGGAGTTACAAGAAGTAGGTTGAGCTAAGGTTATAGAGTGCCACAGATGAGATGCTAAAATGAGATAAAAATTGAAAAGTGGTCATGGGGTTTGGCATTTGGGATGTCATTGGTGATTCTAGTGAGATTAATAACTGACAATAAGATGAAACAGCTAGTTACATCTTGTTTTGTGAATTTTGGGTCATTTTTTCATTTTTTTTGGCCAGATTTGAGCAAAATGATAGCAATTTTATTAGAAATACCTATACATGTATACATACATCCATACATAAATATAGATACATATATTTATATCTCATAGAGATATGAAAAAACACATAGTTTATGGTTAGTGATGTTTGCTTGAACAGAATACAGCAACACATTAAAACAATTATACATCATGATCAAGTGGGTTTTATCACAGGGATGCAAGGTTGGTTCCACATACATAAATCCATAAATGTAATTCACTACATAAATAAAATAAAAACCAAAGGCCATATGATTCTCTCAATTGATGCAGGCTTTTGATAAAATTCAACATCCTTTTCTGACAAGAACACTTAAGAAAATAGGCATAAGTGAGACATTTCTTAAATTGATACAGGCCATTTACAACAAACTACAGCCAATATCATATTGAATGGAGTGAAACTGAAATCATTTCCACTTAACTGGATCTAGACAGGGATCACCACTATTGCCACTGCTGTTCAACATAGTGCTGGAAGTCCCAGCAATACAATCAGGCAAGAAAAGGAGATTAAGAGTATTCAAATGGGGACAGAGGAGGTCAGACTGTCATTCTTTGTGGATGACATGATCTTATAACTGGAAAACTCCAGGGAATCAACTACAAAGCTCTTAGAAGTGATCAAAAAATACAGTAACATCTCAGGACACAAAATCAAGGTCCAAAAATCAGTAGCCTTGATATATGCCAATAACAGTCAAGCTGAGAATCAAATCAAAGACACAATACCCTTCACAGTAGCTCCAAAGAAGAGGAAATACTGGGGAATGTATTTAACAAAGGATATGAAGGATCTTTATAAAGAGAACTATGAAACTCTGAGAAAAGAAATAGCAGAAGATGTTAACAAATGGAAGAACATACCATGCTCGTGGTTGGGAAGAATCATTTAACATTGTTAACTTTAACATTGTTAAAATATCCTTACTACCCAAAGTGATCAACAGATTTAATGCAATCCCCATCAAAATGCCAACAACATACTTTGAAGAACTTGAAAAAATAGTACTTTGTTTCATATGGAACCAAAAATAAAACCCAAATAACCAATACAATTTTACAAAATAAAAACAAATCTGGAGGCTCACATCACCAGACTTCAGGTTATACTATAAGTTTATAGTGATCAAAACAGCATGGTTCTGGCACAAACATAGAGATACAGATCTATGGAATAGACTAGGGAACCTAGAGATAAACTCAGCCACATATCACCATCTGATCTTTGATAAACCAAACTAAAACATACACTGGGGGCTCGGCACCCGGAGCACAGTGGTTATGGTACCAGCCACATACACTGAAGTTGGCGAGTTTGTAACCCAGGCTGGGCCTGCTAACCAACAATGACAACTGTAACAAAAAATGGCCAGACATTGTGGTGCGTGCCTGTGGTCCTAGCTGCATTGGAGGCTGAGGCAAGAGAATTGCTTGAGCCCAAGAGTTTGAGGTTGCTGTGAGCTGTGATGCCACAGCACTCTATGGAGGGCAACAAACAAAACATACACTGGGGGAAAGAATCCATCTTTAATAAATGGTGTTGGGAGAACTGGTTAGCCACATGTAGAAGACTGAAATTGAACCCGCACCTTTTACCATGGACAAAAATTGACTCTCACTGGATAAAAGATTTAAAGATTTAAATTTAGGATGTGGAAAATAAATTTCTGGAAGAGAGTGTGGGCAAAATGCGTGACAAAATTTTCCTGGGAAAAAATTTTATGAATTGGGCAGTGTCTGTGGCTCAAAGGAGTAGGGCACCGGCCCCATATGCCAGAGGTGGTGGGTTCAAACCGAGCCCCAGCCAGAAACTGCAGAAAAAAACACCCAAACAAAAACCAAAAACAACAACAACAACAAAAAAAAATTTTACGAAGACCCTCTCCTTTGGCAATTGCAGCAACACAAAAAATGATCAAGCTGAAAAGCTTCTGCACAGCTAAGGGTACTACAACTAAAGCAAACAGACAGCCTTTGGAACAAGAGAAGATATTTGCATGCTATAAATCTGATAAAGAGCTGATAACTAGAATCTATAGGTAACTCAAATTAATCAACAAGAAAAGAGCAAACAATCCCATTTATAAGTGGGGAAAAGACTTGAACAGAAACTTTTCTGAAGATGTTAGACAAATGGCCAACAAACACATGAGAAAATGCTCATCGTCTTTAATTATCAGAGAAATGCAAATCAAAACCACTTTGAGATGTCATCTAACTCCAGTGGGATTGGCCCATATCACAAAGTCTCAAATCTGCAGATGCTGGCATAGATCAGAGAGAAGGGAACACTTTTGCATTATCGGTGGGACTGAAAACTAATACAATCTCTATGGAAAGAAGAATGGAAAATTCTCAAAGAGCTAAAAGTTGACCTTCCATTTGATCCTGCAATCCCTTTACTGGGTATCTACCCAGAAGAACAAAAATCATTTTGCCACAAGGACATTTGCACCAGAATGTTCACTATGGCTCAATTTATAATTGCCAACACATGGAAGCACCCCAAGTGCCCATCAACCCATGAATGGATTATATGTATACCATGGTCTCTATTTAGCCATAAGAACAGATGGCAACTTTACATCTTTTGTATTAATCTGGATGGAGTTGAAGCACTTTCTTCATAGTAAAGTATCTCAAGAATGGAAAAAGTATCCAATGTACTCAATACTAATATGAAATCAATATATAAAAAACTACACACCCATATGAAAGAAAAACACAAATATAGTCCATCAAGGGGTAGGGGAGAGGACAGAAGAGTGAAGGGAGGAGGAAGGGCAATTGAGGGATCTCACCTAGTGTGGACAATGTGAGGGTGGTCAGCACGCCCCCTGGGTGAAGGGCTCAACTACAACTTTAACTTTATCTTAGAAATGAAAACAATGTAACCTAAACATTTGTACCCTCGTCATCAATCTGATAGAAAAAAAAGTTTACTTGAAGAAAATGGGAATGAAAGAATGGTGGAGAGATGTTTATAATATTTTCTTCATAAATTTTGTGTGATTTCAATGCTGATGAGTATTTCTTTTGTAATAAAAATATTTTAAAATGTGGTGTTATTAATAGCTGGCAACTTGAAAAATGAGATTTGTGCCAACGAAAAAAATAAGATGAATATTATTAATAATAATAAAAGATAAATCTACTGAGTATAAATGAACCACACAAGAAATGTAGAGAATATGTATGAAAACTCTGAAGTGTAGATGGCTTTCTAAAAGAAAGCTATCTGGAAGGAACATATTTGTTACTAAAGAAATACTACAAAACTGTAAACATTAACTATAAAAATCTCATAACCAGAAGGGAACACCCTTACACTGCTGGTGGGACTGTAAACTAATACAACCTTTTGGGAAGGCAGCACGGAGAACCCTAAAAGAACTCAAGCTGGCCCTCCCATTTGATCCTGCAATTCCATTGCTGGGCATCTACCCAGAAGAAAAAACATCCTTTAACCACAAGGACACTTGTACTAGACTGTTTATTGCAGCTCAATTTACAATTGCCAAAATGTGGAAATAGCCTAAATGCCCACCAACCCAGGAATGAATTAACAGGCTCTGGTATATGTACACCATGGAATACTATTCAGCCACTAAAAAAGATGGAGACTTTACATCCTTTGTGTTAACCTGGATGGATGTGGAACACATTCTTCTTAGTAAGGCATCACAAAAATGGAGAAATAAGAATCCTCTGTACTCAATTCTGGTATGAGGACAATTAAGGTCCTAGTACATAGTTGGGGGTGGGGGACGGGCAGAGCTGAGAAAGGGAAGGAGGGCAGGGGTGGTGTGTGGTGGGTGTGGTACACCTTTTGGGGGCAGGACACACATATAAGAGGGTCCTTATCTAACAAAAGCAATCAATGTAACCTGTTTCTGTGTGCCCTCGATGAATGCCCAACAACAACAACACAAAATCTCTTAACTATGCACAGATGGGGCAAATACAGGTTGGGGGGAAAACTCAGCAGGCACAGTGGAAAGTCCACTGTCTTTATCATACAGAGTTAGGGACATGCGAGCTCTTATCAGATGAGTGAGGCTTCCCCTGAGTTAGGGAATATGGTTTCTGCAGCCCCTCTGTTTTCTTTCCCTCCTTTGAAAGGTGATCAGGCGGGAGAGTGTGAGAAGTGACCCCCGAGTGTACTTCCTGTGGGCGGGTTTTAGCACAAGAGCGCGATTGTCTCTTCTCACTGCATTTGCCATCCTTCAGAACCCAAAGTGTTTTTTGCCTTGCAGTATGCCAGGTTGGTCTCGTTCCCTTTCTGAACCTCAAAACATTATTTAAAAATAAAATGACTGTACTCAGAATCGTCTCAACTTTCTAAATCTCCTTGTCTGGAAAATATTAAAACAAAAGGCTTGTTTCATTGAACAGCCTCAAGCCACCTTTTAGGAGTTATGGAGAAAAAGCTTATGCTGTCTGTTGGCTTAGGATGACCTTTTCCAGTCATTTTAGATAAAACCAGTATTTTCATCCTGGTCACTGAAATCATGCTCGAAAAGAACTTTCAAAACGTTTTGAAAAACAGAAACCAAGGGCTCCATGATTTCAAGGTCAGCATTCATGGCCAGACCAAGATCCGAAGGGACCTTCCAAGATGCCTTCCTGATGGTAATTGTTGACAGAGGGCCAGAGACAGAATAGAGCTTTATTAAAATAGAGTTCTTGCTTGTTTTGTTGCATTTGAGCTTATATTCCCTCTTCAAAGAGGGAAGCAGAGTCCAAGTACCTATATATAATAATTTTTTTTTCAATTTTTAGATTAATATGAGGATGCAAATTTTTAGGTTACATTGTTCTCACTTCCAGGGTAAAGTTCAAGTTGTACTTGAGCCTTTCACACAGGGGGAATGCTGAACACCTTCGCTTTGTGTGCATTAGATGAGATCCGGCCAATCGCCCTCTCCTTCCCCTCCCTCCTTTTCCGTCCACCTTACTGGACTATATGTGTGTTTTATCATTCATCAGAGAAATGCAAATCAAAGCCTATATATAATACATTTGAGAGGATAATGACATAAATTGTTGAGAATCCGCTCTGTGAAATAAGAACTGAATGTTCTAAATTGAGCACATTCACACATAACTACGTATTAGGACTTTAATGGGAATCTGGTACCACTGTATGGCGATAACAGTCAAATAGTATTGGTTCTCGTCCAGCTGGCATCCCTTCTCTTGTGTTTCTCCGTGTCCGCATTGAAATGTCCCTTGCTTGCTTCACCTGCCTTATGAGGATTTGCGCACTATTCTTATTCTTTTTATCTACAAATGCTCAGAAGTCACTTTCAATACAGAGTTTTGATGCTTTACAGTTTGTCCAGGAAAATGGGCACCGTATGCTTGGTTAGTCTGTTTGCTGAGTCTCAGGTTCTAATGCCTGCGTGATCCATCTCGTTTCTAATTCTCTCTGCTGGCTCTGGGTTCTCCAGTACTGTATGCGTTTCTGAATGCGTGAGAATCACTTGGCAGGGGGGATTTTAAAACATACAGATGGCTGTATGTTTTTTCCTTTTGTTTTAATTTTTTCCAGGTTCCCACCTCCAGCTAATCAGAATCTCTGGAAGTGAGACTTGAGCATCAGTAGTTTATAAAGCTCTCCAGAAGATTCTAATGTGCAGACTGGCTTCAGAAATTTTAATTTAGGATTAGAAAGGGAGATATTCTTATGCTGTTTCTTTTGGTCAAAATTCACTTCCTTGTTGGATGCCAAAAGTCAATTAATCATCTCGTTCTATAGTATATTGATACTCCCTGTGAAAATCTATTAAGCAGCCCTCTAGGAGTAGTAGCTCGTGAAGTCGTATTATGTAGGCCAGTAGCTGGCATAAGCATAGAAGAGGCTGCTTCAAGAATTGGGCTTCTGAGTGGTGCCTGTGGCTCAGTGGGTGGGGCGCCGGTCCCGTATACTGAAGGTGGCAGGTTCGAACCTGGCCCTGGCCAAACTGTAATGAAAAATGGCCAGGCGTTGTGGCGGGCGCCTGTAGTCCCAGCTACTCAGGAGGCTGAGGCAAGAGAATCACCTAAGCATGGTAGTTGGAGGTTGCTGTGAGCTGTGACACCATGGCACTGTACCGGGGGTGACAAAGTGAAACTCTATCTCAAAAAAAAAAAAAAAAAAAAAAAGAATTCTGAATAGATTTCAGTGATTTTAACTAATTTTTCACATCATTTTGCTAGGTGTCTCTAGGGAGGAATATGATTTACTGCTGGCTGAGATGGATGGACACTAAAATAAACATCCCCAGGGCTATGTTATTTGAATGAATTGCTACACTGCAGAAGCATTAATCCTGCTTATACAGAGATCAATTTTGTTTCTGCCTCAGTTGTAACCCATTTCAAATTGACAGCAAAAATAATTAATGTTTTACTAAAGTTGACCAAGGCATTTTTTGTAAATTTTGTCAATATAAGCCTATTAATTTCTTCATTTCCTTATTCAGCTAACACTTATTGGGTGCCCCCTATGTGCTACATCTATGATATAAAATAGAATTCATTTTGGTAACTTTAAAAGCATTTTCAAAGTATAATTAATATATCATAAAATTTACTCATTTAAAGTGTGCTATATATGATTTGCCTATTCTGGAAATTTGCTTATAGATTTTTCTAGTATGGACATTTGATATAAATGGAATCACATGTAAGTAGTCTTCTGTGTCTGATTTTTTTCATTTAGCATATTGTTTTCAAAGTTCATTTTATAGTAGGTATCAGTATTTAAGCGTATTTTTTTCCCACCAAATAATATTGTATTATATGAATAGATCATGTTTTACGGTGGCGCCTTTGGCTTGGTGGGTAGGGTGTCAGCCCCATATACCGAGGGTGGAGGGTTCAAACCCAGCCCTGGCCAAACTGCAACAACAACAAAAAATAGCCGGGCATTGTGGTGGGTGCCTGTACCGGGAGGCTGCTATTCGGGAGGCTGAGGCAAGAGAATCACCTAAGCCCAGGAGTTGGAGGTTGCTGTGAGCTGTGTGACGCCCTGGCACTCTCCCGAGGGTGATAAAGTAAGACTCTGTCTCTAAAAATATATATATATATGTATATATATTTATGTTTTATTTATCTTTTCCATCAATTGATTGATGTTTGGATTATTTCTGTTTTTTGAGTAGTATGAATAATGCTGCTACCAACATTTGTATATAAGTTTCTCTCGAGTATATTGTACCTAGGAGTGGAATTTCTGGGTCATAGGGTTACTCCAGGATTAAGTCCATGTGGAGAAATTGCCAAACTGCTTTCCAAAGTGGCTGCATCACTTTACATTCCCACCAGCAACGTATAAGAGTTCTAATTTGTCTATATCCTTGACAACACTTAAGTGTTGTGTCGAACACTCTGTCTTTTTGGCTATAGACATACTTGATTTTTCTACTTTTATTGATGCCTGTATAGTGTTCACAATCCCTTGGATTTCTTTTAAACGGGCTGTACAAACAGTAAAGAATATTGTGTACCTTGAAATTGTGCTGTTTCAATAGAACGTTTTATAGTTTTTGTCTTTATAAGATAGAATGTAGCATGAGAGTCCTTGCTGCAAACCACTGTATGAGCCATATCAACTCTGAATGAACTCCATGAATGAAAATGACTTCGTACATGAATGTGAAACTTCTGGCACAGACGACTCTTAGCATTCTGAGAACTGGGGCTGTTTAGTGGAGCTTGAGCCAGATCCTGGTGGTGCTTGCCTGGTCACTGTGGGAGAATACAGGGAATCAGCACAACCTTTCAAAAGGCTTCCTCTTGAAAAATGAAAAACACGATTGGCAGGAATGAGGAAAAACACCAAGATGGAGAGCAGGACTGGCTTATGTTCTAAGACCGAGTAATGACCTCTGGATTAGGACATGAAAACAAGAGAGCTCTGTGTTGCTACTGCTGGCGCGAAGGGCAAGCTCTGTCCTAGGCTAATTCTCTTTTACTGCAGGTAACAGCTGGAGGAAGGAATGGGCGACAAAGCTGCTGACTTCAGCAAGCTGTTTATTGTCAGCCTGCCCAGAAACACACTGACTGCGGAGTTCTAATCCTGCCGGGCATTCCGTCCTTTCCAACCCCGGCTACCCCTCAGAATGCAAGCTCTTCCTGTCACCTAATCATTCCCATACTTGCTCGCATTCCTATATTGTTGTCTTCTTGACCTAAATCCACATAGTCTTCCTCTTTCCAAACACATGTACCCTTTGGAACATTCATTTTCTGGTAAACAAACTCTGTTCTCTTTAATCTCTTCTCTGAACGATCCTTCCACATCACTGGAGGACCCACTCTTCCCCTAGAGCCTTTTCAAGGGGAGGGTGTTCATTCATGCAAGTATCAGGTACGACACAGATCAACATACTCCCCAATCCCATTGCACTTACAACCCATTCCTCTTCACACTTTCCTCTTGAGACATTCATCCTACTCAAAGTCCAGATCACTGGTGTTATCCATGCCTGCTAGACCTATGGCCATTTTCAAGGCCAGCTTTGGTACTTAGCCCAGATTTCTGCCCTCTGGTCTCCTTGCATCATCTGAGTAAAGCCCATGTCCTTGTGACAGTATCCCGAGACCCTATCCTCTCAATTCTTTGACATTTTAAACTTGAATGACTCTCACATACTTTCTGCACTACACTTTACCCTCATCATCACACCAAATGTTCCCATCTCTTAAATATTCTATTCTAACAGCTCACCATTTGCCATAATCTGCTAATCACTTTGCTTTCTGTCTCACTTGTTTTGTGCTTATTCTTTGGTCTCATTCTGGACCTACTTTCTCAAAAGCCAAAATGTGTACTAGTGTGAAAAAATGAGGCCTTGGTTAGATTTGGTTGAATTTAAACTCGCATTTGTTGTCATTAGCTATTCTTATTTTTTATCATCTCTTATTTGTTTGAAGTTCTTCTTTGAGTCATTTTGGGTTTTTTTTTGAGATGTCAGTTTGGGATCTTTGCATACCTGAGAGTGCTTTTGTGACTTTCAGATATATTATGTTGTCTGTACACAGATTTCTTTTAATTGTTTTCTCCCCCCCAAAAGAATTAAAAAAAAAATTGCTGCTCAGTACTTACGATTGCAGAGGAATGAATATCTGGAGCCAAACTGAGTTTTCCTCCTTTGTGCTCTAGTGAACTGTAGTGGATAGTTTTTTTCCCACCTAGTTCTTCTGGTTCCTTTGGGAAAATCCACATGATCCCATCGAGCCCATCAGTAATGATGACATGGAGGCTCTCACCCCACTCCCTACTCTCACAAGGGTGGGGATGATGCAGACTGGTCAGTTAGAGAGTCACAGTTACTGGGGGGCACTAACTGCTTCTCCAGTGGGGAGAGCATAGAATTCAGAGCCCATAGAATCTCCCCTGGGGTCAATTTAGGAGTTGGGAAAAATAATTGTTTCTGTTAGGTTTGGTAAGCGAAGGAATGTGAGTCTGGGGTTCCTGGCAGCTGTATTGAGATAGATGAGACAGAGTCCAGGGGTGGAGTGGGGAGAGAATGAATATGAATATGAATGTAAGCAGAGGCATACGGAATTGAAAAATAGAACAGCATTTGGAGCTTAGATTCAGTTGACTCAGAAACCAAATTCATCCTGGACTAACTAAATTGCATGCATCAAAAAAAAATTTTTTTTTAAATTTAAGCTAATTTGGGTTTCTTTTACTTGCAGTAGAGGGATTTTTCACCAGCAATGTCTTAGTCTGTTTGGGTTGTTATAACAGAATATCACAACCTAGGTAGGTGGTTTATAAACAACAGAAATTTATTTATATAAATAGTTCTAGAGGCTGGGAAGTCCAAGATCAAAGTTCTGGAAGATACAGTGTCTGGAGGAGACCCATTTTCTGGTTCATAGATGGAGCATTTTTGCTGTGTCCCACATGGTGGAAGGGAAGAGCTAGCTTTCTGGAGTTTCTATTATGAGGTCACTAATCCCAATCATGAAGTCTCTATCCTCATGACCTAAGGCACCTCCTAAAACCATCATATTGAGGGTTTGAATTTCAACATGTGATTTTTGGAAGGGATACAAATATTTAAACCATAAAAAGTAGTAAGAAATCCACTTTTCTCCCTTTGGTATATTTGTAGGATTCTTTTCCTAACCATAAAATTTAAAAATGTTTTGCAGATTATGGGTAAGTTGAACTATTTCCTCAGTAGGTTTGCCTGAATCTATAAAATCAGAATCAGAAAAGTTTTTTCTATTATGTCTCTGAATACTGAGCTTATTCTATTTGTTCTTTTCACCATATGTTGAATAACTAAGGCCAGTCTTCTGTATTCACCACATTTCTTGACATTTCAATGGGTCGATTTGTCTGAGAAGGCTTCCAAAACTTGTTCTCCATGCCACTGATAGATCCTACATTGTATATTCTAGTCTTAACTATTTCCAATGAAATGTTGCCTCCTATTATATTATTTCTCTATCAAATTCAGATTTATTTTTACATTTCAGCCTACTTCTCATCCTTTGCCTTTGAGTCTATAATTTTAATGAGTCTATGTTTTCTCAAATTTGTGGAGAGCACAAGAAATTCACCTGAAACTTGTCTTCCTGTACCAAACCTTTTTCAATACATACACTTACTCTCCAGAATATTTCCATAAGCTCTCCCTTTTTTCTTTCTATCTATAGCTTCTTATACAAGGAGATGTCTTTTTGTCTTTGGAGTTTACCTGTTTATTTAACCATAAACAGGGTGGCTGTTTTATGGCCTTGATGAAATCAGATGAAAAGGGTGAATTATCCCTAGATTTTCTCCCAGGGATAATTTAATTGCAATTAAAATTTTCATTTCTTTCATTTCTTTCCTTTTTCCTTCCTTCCTTTCCCCTTCTTTCCTTTCCCGTCCCTTCCTTCCCTCCTTCCTCCTTCCCTCCTCCCTCCCTCCCTCTCTTCCTTCCCTTCTTTCTATTTTAAGCTGGAGGACTGACTGGTGTACATTTGCATTACCAGCAGATTCAGGTGAGGAAAGAAGTAACATGATTCTGGGCTATTACATGAGCAAGAACTTAGTGTTTTGTTTTGTTTTTAAGAACGATTTATCTGTCTTCCTGTTTCGCTGAAGCTGTAGTGCTCACCCCAGCTCTTTGCGTGTAGCTGCCCGTATGCTATGACTTTGTCCTCCATTCTTACTCTGTTGCCCAGTGCCTTGAAAGCCTTGCTTCTGCACTGTTGTTTCAGAGGAATCTGCTTCCTGCTTTCCAGAAAAAAAGCACGCTGCCTGGAATCTCCCTGAATAGTTGTCTTTGAATGTTACTGACTATCTTAGTCAGTCTGGGCTGCTGTAAGAAAATACCATAGGTTGGGTTGCTTGTAAACAACAGAAATTTATTTTTCATGGTTCTGGGAACTGGGAAGTCCAAGATCAAAGTTCGGACAGGTTCAGTGTCTGATACGGGCCTGCTCCCTGGTTTTTTCTGGGTCCTCACATAGTGGAAGGGGCCAGGGGTCGCTCAGGGGCCCCTTTTGTACGGCACTAACCCTATTCACAAGGGCTCTACCCTTAAGACCAAAGGCCTCACCTTCAAACACCATGACACTGGGAACCAGGTTTCAATATGAATTTTGGGGACACATAAACATCAAGTCTATGACACTCCCCCAAATACACTCCCCCAGTTCTCAGGAGTATGTCCCTTTTGTTTGCTGTTACACCATCCTAGTGCCATCCTTCACTTTTGTGACCTTTCATAGGGTTCTGCCAGGATGTTGTCCACTTTCGTTTTTCTCATTAGAGACTCATAAATGTTGTCTCTAGGCATTTATCTTTTCATCAGTTTTCATCAAGGTCATTCACAACTCATATAAAGAATCCCTTCTCAGTTTTTAGCATGGCTATGGGTTTTCTCCCATTTTTATGTTCCTTTTTCCATTTCAGAGGGGTTTAGTTAGGGGAGCTGAAAGTTAGGTTCAGTTTTTCCAAATATCTCAAGTCTGTCCCCTTCATTCCACCCACACTGTTACTGCCTCATCTTGTACCTGCCCACATCTAACTCTTTTTTGCAAGAGTCTTCTACTGGCTTTTCCTGCTTCTTTTTTATCGCTGCTCTCCTAGTGTCGGCATTCAGCTGAACAATGTCTTGGGTCCTAGGAGATATGTTATAGTATTAGAATTATGTTCAAATGAAGCCGTCAGGAATGCTTCTACTATAGTTCAAGCAGATATGGAGATGTCTAGGGGTGGTCAGCCCAGAAGTGGTGGAGTACCTCAGGATGTGTGCCATCACATCCAGCTTCCTTCTACCTTCCTGCCCTGCCATTTTCAGGGTTCTGCTGTACCTCCAGCTCTGAGTGTGTTCCGAGTAAGAGAAAGAGGAAGGAAAAAAGGTAGCACTAGAGACTTCTGCTTATGTTTCTTTGGCTAGGAATGTGTCTCATGGCCACTGCTAGCTGACAGGAGTCAGAGAAATTAAGTCTTTTACAGACACAGAGGCAGGCAAGAAAGAAAAGGGTTGGAAAAGGAGGTGGGGTCAGCTAAATTCTGGTGTCCCACCCACCTTCTTTGTTCCCAACACCTGTTGGTCAGAGGGAAAAACAATGATGGGCTGTGGCTACTCTCCCAGCTCCTCACTCAAGGCCTGGAACATTGTTTTCATACAGAGAGAAAATAAGGGGGAGCGTAGAGGGGCACCAGGTGGATATTTCTCATTTTTTTCCTTTAGCTACCCACTTCCAAATCTCTGTCTCTCTAAATTAAGGGATATAATGTTTCCCTCCAAATTTCTTGCACTTTATCCCATCACAATTATTTAAGAACAGTGATACATGGATTCAATAACTATTGAGGTTGAAATCTTCCCCTGAATTTTACATGGGTTATTTCTTTGAAGATTTGAGCTTCCTACATTAGTGCACTAATGTACGCAGCTGTGATTTAATAAAAAAAAATAAAAAAAATAATAAAAAAAAGGAAGATTTGAGCTTCCTTTTAAAAGAATTATAGTCTGGTTTGGGAAGGGGTGATTTGTAAATACCCGTTTGTGTCCCCAGATTTCTCACAAGTGTCCCTGATTTTAGATAAAGATGATGTTGTGGCCCTAGATCTCCAGGACTGTTCTCTCCTTGTCTCTCACAGCTTGGCAGGACCTTCTTTACTTCATTTTTGTCCTTTCCTTTATGCTCTGACTGCTCCTTGGCATTTTGGGCCACTCCAGAACGTCAAGTGGCGTTTTATTTCTTTTGTGCCTCTCAATGGCCACAGCGGGTCCACAGTTGCAGCGCCACTGTGGAGAAGGTCAGAGAATGCTAATGGGACATTTAGCAGCAAGGGTTCCTGCTTCACTTTTTTTTTTGAGACAAGAGTCTCACTTTGTCACCCTCAGTAGAGTGCCATGGTGTCACAGCTCCTAGCAACCTCCAGCTCTTAGGCTCAAGCAATTCTCTTGCCTCAGCCTCCCGAATAGCTGGGACTACAGGCACCTGCTTGACTTTTTGTTGAAAATAAAGTTGAATTGACAAAGAGAAAATGTGATTCTAACTTAGTGCAAGAACAGGCTCAAGTTAGGGTTTTTATATTAGTGATTTACAGATGTAATTAAAGACATTATTTCATAAGAAATAATATCATCACCCTCACCCTAACGCTCAAAGTAGCCTTATGAGTAGGTGGTGGATCACTGTGGTGTGAGTTAATAGAAACCTTCCCCACCAAATCCTTCTTCTGTGACGTATTAGACAGATTTTGAATGTGCTTAGTGACTACGCATTGCTGTGTGGGCTCTAGACTAACTGATTCCAAGTAGCTATGAAATGCCATGTGCAGACATCATAACTCATACCTTACAGTTCAACAAGGTTTAGTCAGTCACTAACCAGTGATATTTCTGGAAAGCAGTGAGAATTCCTGTTAGACAACGGTGTCCCAGCCCATACCTTATGACCTTTGCCTTTGAAAACCTGCTTGTTAAGACAGGTGGGAGGGAGCATTCCCCAAGGCAAGTAGGAAACGTGCCCTGGGCTGCAGTCCTCAACCTTGGCCCACATAGATTATATTAACTTGGCCCCAGTTGCTTTATTTAGGTTGACATTACACAAATCTGATGGCTGCAAACCTGTACAGCATGATACTGTGTGGAATATTGTAGGCAGTTGTAACACAGTGTTAAGTATTTTTGCATCTACACATAGAAAAAGTACAGTAAAAATACGATATCGAAATTTCATGGGACCACTGCAGTATATGTAGTCTGTTGTTGACTGAAATGTCATTACAAGGCATGTGATTGCATTTCTATTTCTCATTTAAAGCATTTTATTTCTCCTATCCTGTAATTATCAATAGCTCCTTCTTTCCCTCTCATTAGTGTTCTGGCTTGGAGAATAAAGTACTCGATTGGGCAGGGTGTGGTGGCTCGCGCCTGTAACCTGAACACCCTCAGAGGCCAAGGTAGGTGGATTGCTTCAACTCACAGGCTCAAGACTAGCCTGAGTAAGAGCGAGGCCCTGTCCCTAAAAAGAGCCTGGTGTTGTGGCAGGCGCCTGTAGTCCCAGCTATACGCCCGGCCATTTTTTTTTTTGGTTGCAGCTGTCATTGTTGTTTGGCGGGCCTGGGCTGGATTCGAACCCGCCAGCTGAGGTGTACGTGGCTGGCGCCTTAGCCCATCGAGCCACAGGCGCCGAGCCTATTTTTTATTTTTTTTTAACAATAATCAATAGCTTTTATAATTACACACAATAATAAATTGGAAGCTATAAAGGAATAAATGCTCATGCTTATAATAGCAATGAAAATTAATTTCTAGAAAGATATTTAATAAGAAATGTGCAACATCTATATGATTGCACATTTCTTACTAAATTCAAAAATGAAAAGCATACTCTTTTTAAAAATTTTTATTAAATCATAGCTGTGTACATTAGTGCAATCATGGGGCACAATGTGCTGACTTCATATACAATCCGAATTATTTTCATCAAACTGTTTAACATAGCCTTCATGGCATTTTCTTAATCTCTATATGAAGACATTTGTATTTTGCATTTAGTAAGTTTCACCTGTACCCTTCCAAGATGCACCGTAGGAAGTATATGTAAAATAATTAGTGTGATTTAGTGTTGAAAAGTCCCTTGGCTCTTGATTCATGTAATTCTGTTGTTTTTTAAGTTAGAAACAATACCATTTTATTGAAATAATTAAGAAAGGTCTTGAATAACTCTGGGATGATCATTCACTTCTAACACACGGCAAGTAGATGAGTTTTTTCCATACCTTGAGAAATGGTAATAGAATTAGTTTCTGAATTGTCCTAATGGTTTGCTAGGAAGCAGGTAATATAGCTGAATAAAATACAAATAATAAAACACTTTATTTCTCCCAAACACGTTATGGGAGAAACAGAAGCAATGTGGGTAAAAGTCCTATTTGGTTGGTGACAGATTTTATTTTAAATATTCACAAGTTTTATGTTAAGCAGCACCAAAAGTAGACATAGGCTGTTTCTCTGTCTTATACTCTTAAATTCTCTTCCCATGACTTCAGAATCACTTCTAAATCAATTTATTAATTGTGGTTTCTACCACATTTTTATCCTTCGCATGGAGGATTGCACCACTATTCTCCAGTGTACTCACCTCACAAAGAGAAAACCTAATGCACCTTTGAGAGCTTTGGTGGAGAGGGACGCGTGACGCCTTCAGCAGGTGTCTGGAACCCTAGAGATGGTTTTGTGTATCCGATCATGAGAAGGCCGTGTAGCAGTGGAGCGTAGAACCAGAGTGAAGGTTTAATTCCGTCATAATTATTAAGAAATTATAATACAAATTCTTCTAAAGGTCCCTTGGTATTTGTAGGGAATTGGTTTCAGGACCCTCATGAATATCTAAATCCTCAGTTGCTCAAGTTTCTTTTGTAAAATCACTTAGTATTTGCGTATAACCAATACACATAGACTTGTATACTTTAAATAATCTCTAGGTTAATTATAATGCCTCATGCAATGTAAATGCTATGTAAATAGTTGTTATACTACATTATTTTAAAATTTGTGTTATTTTTATTGTTTTCTTTATTTTTTTCCAAGTAGAAAAAGGTAGTAGTTTAGGAATGTCCACTGTAACATTTGTGCATATAATATATACGAGGTTGGGAAACCAGTGCCTGGTCTGCTTTTTCTAGGGTGAATTCCTGAACTTAATCGTCAGACCTCCTACGATGACAGCTCCCATGGCCATTCCAGAAACAGAGTCCCAAATTGCTCAGTAGGGTGGACTAGGTACTGGCATCCACGTATGACTCCCCAAGGGGAGTACTTCAAAGTGACCGGAGTGATATTCAGCAATGAGGCAGGTAGCACTTTTTCTAGGATGACTTCCCAAACTTAATTATCTGACCTCATAGGTCAACAAAACAACCAAACTAGAAAGAGCCTGCTGTATGTTTCTTAAAGTGACACTAATTAAATTATGCACAGTCCTCTCTTGGTATCCATGGTTCCTGGACCCCCTGAGAATACCAAAAATCGAAGGATGTGCCAGTACTTTACATAAAAAGATGTAGTGCTTGCATGTAACATATGCGTGTCTTCCTGTGCCCTTACAGATTACTTATAATACCCATACGATGCAAATGTTAGGTAAATAGTTGTTACCTGTATTGTTCAGGGAATAATGACAAGGAAGAAAAAGTCCGTTCACGTTCAGTACAGGTGTAACCATTCACGTTTTTCCCCAAATATTTTTGTTCTGAGGTTGGTTGGCTCCACAGACAGGTGGAATTTGTGGATACAGACGGCCAAGGGCATAGCCATAAAATGAAATTTCATACAGCAATGAAAACGTGAGTCTGGTCTTTGAATAGTGACTTGGAAAGATTTTCTGTTGTGGTGATAACTTAAGAAAAGGAAACAAGTTTCAGGCTTGTTTTTATAGATTCTGCACTTAATGTAATAGAATATATGTTATCAGGAAGAAAAAAATATATATGCTTGTTGTATGCACAGACCCCCTTCTGGAAGGATATGGTCGAAATTGTTAGTAGTGATTATCTTTTCAGAATTAGATTTAAAGTAAGTGAAAAGAGGGGGAAGGAGTTTACTTTTTACTCTCTCCCCTTCATACTTTTGGAATGTGCAAACATACAGAAAGTTTAAAAACTGTACAGTGAACACCAATGAGTTTAACACTTAGATGCTATAATTAACATTTAGCAAAAAAATAAATAAATAAATAAATAAAACATTTTGCTGTACTGGCTTTACCACTGAATTAAAAAAAAAAATACGGGTGGCACCTGTGGCTCAAAGGAGTAGGGTGCCAGCCCCATATCCCGGAGGTGGCGGTTTCAAACCCAGCCCCAGGCAAAAAAACTGTAAAAAATAAATAAAATAAAGTTTATAAATCTGCTGAGAGAGAAAACTAAATAGCATAATGTGACAAACGTCAGCAGCTGTTAGGAGTGCAAAGTCCAGTGGAACAGTTCTGTGCAAGAGCAGGGAAGGACTTCCTGTCTGCAGTTCCTCAGGCCGGACGTCAAGGGAAGATGTTTCCAGAACAAGAAACCCCAGGACAGGTAGCGCTTTGGCTCACATGAGAGGTTTCGTCTCCAGACGTTTCTCAAATGTTAATATGTATTAATCACCAGGGATTGTAGGGAAAGTTGCAACACATTTGCCCCCCAGGAGCTCTTACCTTAGAGCCTACAAAAGTGTTGCAAACCAGTTTGAATTGGGGTAAAGCCTAAGAGAGCAAGAGCTTTTTCCTTTTTCTTTTAAAAAAACTTTCTAGTTTTTTAACGTAGAGTTATTCATCAGTCTATAAATAAACCTGGATATAATAGAAAAGAGTTGAGGTCTGGAAATCGCAATCTCTGAATTCCTAAATCTGAATGTTTAACAACCGCCCCAGCTGATTTCAATGCAGGAAGGTGTTGCAAAATATGGTCCTTTTCTAAAAATGTGGACTATTTAACCCTCATGAAGATCAGGTGCTCCAAGAATCTGCACCATTGCTCTGCCAGGAATGCCTTTCTTCACAAATGGCTGGTATCTGTCTTCTAAAGGAGCTTAATTACTAACCTCCTAAGGGAGTTGACCATACAAGCCTTTTATCTTAGGGTAAATAAATGATCTCACTCAAGTGTTGTAAACCAGTTTGAACTTGGTTGAGGCCTAGACAGAGAAAATTACTATTTTTTAAAATTGTTTTTTATTAAATCATAACTTTGTACATTGATGCATTTATGGGGTTCAGGGTACTGCTTCGATATTACTATTTTGATGCATAATAGTTTATACATATTTATGGGATACATGCGAAATTTTGTTACATGCACCATCTTGTCAGGCTGTTTAGGGTAGCCATCTCTTCCAATATTGATCATTTCTATGTGCTGGGAATATTTTAAGACCTCTTTTCTGGCTATTTTTAAATATATGGTACAGTGTCAACTATTATTATTAATATTATCTTTATTATTATTATTTTTTAGAGACAGAGTTTTACCTTGTCGCCCTTGGTAGAGTGCCATGGCATCTCAGCTCACAGCAACCTCCAGTTCTTGGACTTAGGAGATTCTCTTGCCTCAGCCTCTCGAGTAGCTGGGACTACAGGAACCCACCATAACACCCTATATTTTTTGTTTGCAGTTTGGCCGGGGCCGGGTTCGAACACACCACTCCCGGTATAAGGGGCTAGCGCCCTACTCACTGAGCCACAGGTGCCGCCCTTAATATTATCTTTACCTTCCTAGTTATTTAACACTGGCGCCATGTCCCTTTGCGTAAACATCCGTGGACATCTACCATCATCTTCTTTAACCTCTAGTCCACTAGGGGAACTAGATACTTAGATACCTGTGGCTTAATTCTTCACTTTTCTTTTCTTTTCTTTTTTTTTTTTTTTTGAGACAGAGCCTCAAGCTGTCACCCTGGATAGAGTGCCGTGGCATCACAGCTCACAGCAACCTCCAACTCCTGGGCTCAAGTGAGTCTCCTGCCTCTGCCTCCCAAGTA
>CAUYRH010008245.1:0-18953 GCA_963574655.1 Perodicticus potto
GGCTCCAATAGCCAAAAAGGCCGGACAACTGCTGAGGAGACACCTGTGCCTTGGTGTCTCCTTCACTTTACACTTAGGACTAAATGTGGAACCCCCATTTCCTATGCTTAGGTCAATTTCATGTGAATTTCCTAGGCCTCAATTCCATGCATGGACTGTGTCCATTCATCGATACATTCATTCACCTTGCCCCTGGAGGAAGGGACTGTGTTCATTTGTTTCTTGGTCAAGGAACCCATACACTTATATATACCCCAAGACTAAAAGCCTAAAGGGGGAAATGGGGAAAGACCGGGAGAGAAATGGAGAGAGCTTTTCTCTCCCCACTTGAGTTCTCTCTCTCTACCAGGAGCTTTAGTGTTTTCTGTATTTTTTTCTGTAAATAAATTCTGTCTTACCACTGGGGGAAAAAAAAAGAAAAAGAAAATGCCATAAGGCTATGTTAAACAGTTAGATGAAAACATTTCAGATTGCATATGAAACCAGCACATTGTACCCCTTGATTGCACTAACGTACGCAGCTGTGATTTAATAAAAAAAAAAAAATCATTTGTGTGGTTTGTGCTGTTGGAGAATTGTTCAGAAGTCCTTTCTTCTCCCTAACTTACAAAGAGATTCTCCGTTTCTCTCTTCCGTCACCATTATAGTTTTATTAATATCTTTCCCAACTAGATCTTTAATCTCTCTGCACCTCTTCTCTATGCAGACCATGTAAAGACCCCACATTTTTTCCCCCTCCACATTGTGATCAGCTCCACGGACAGACTTTTATGTGTTAACATTGTGTATGTCAGAGTTTTCTGAGATAAGATGAAGGAACTCTTCTCAGACATGCATAGCAAGAGAAGTCTCTGTGACTTTTGGTACCACATGCACACTTTTTCAAGCTCCCGTCTTTGTCTGTGTCTGTTCCTGAGGTTTAGTTTTATTCCATTAGTTTCTCCAGAGTCTCTTCTTTTGTTGGAATCAACCTGCATTTATCACTAAAGAATGGTTTACCATGGAATATTATGCAGCCTTAAAGAAAGATGGAGACTTTACCTCTTTCATGTTTACATGGATGGAGCTGGAACATCTTCTTAGCAAAGTATTTCAAGAATGGAAGAAAAAATATCCAATGCACTCAGCCCTACTATGAAGCTAATCTATAGCTTTCATATGAAGGCTAAAACCCAACTATAGCACAAGAATATGGGGAAAGGGGCAAGGGAGGGGAGGGAAGGGGTGAGGTTGGGGTGGAGGGAGGGTAATTGGTGGGGCCACACCTATGGTGCATCTTAGAAGGGTACAGGTGAAACTTACTAAATGCAGAATACAAATGTCTTCGTACAATAACTAAGAAAATGCCATGAAGGCTATGTTAAACTGTGTGATGAAAATATTTCAAATTGTATGTGAAACCAGCACATTGCACCCCTTGATTGCATTAATGTACACAGCTATGATTTAATAATTTTTAAAAAAAAAGACAAAGGAAGGGGGAAAAAAAGAATGATTTGGTAGTATGTTTTAATATCTGGTTGGCAAGTCCTCCTTTTCTCCCCCCAAAGTTTGCTCACCTATTAAGACACATTTATCCTTCCATACTTTAGTTGCAATTTTGATTGGGTTAGCTTTGAATGTATTGATTAATCTGAGGGCATTTTATAAACAGTAGCAGCAATAGCATGCAAACATGCTGGGTCCCAATCTTATTATGAATGCATCCCAAATGTTTCCCTTAGTGTTAAGTTTGATTTAGGTTTTTCATGTTGTAGTAAGTGACTTTTCTACACTTACTGAGAAAATTATCTAATATATTCCTTTTAGTCTATTAAATGCAGTGAATTCCACTGATTGATTTTTTTCAGATGTTAAGTAAACTGTTCTTGTACCCTAAGATAAAGTTCACTTGTTCATGGTATGTTAATTTTTAGTACACAGTTACATGTGGTTAGCTCATATTTCGTATAGGATTTTCTCATGTGTGTTGTTAGTGAAAATGGAAGGGCAATTTTGTTACTTGTACTGTCGTTATCTCATTTTGAAATCAAGATTACAGTAGTCTTATACAAGAAATTGTACAGCTTTCTCCGCTTTTATAATTTCTGGAATACCTTATGAAGATTGTTTCTTTTTTTTTTTTTTTTGGCAGTTTTTGACCAGGCCCAGGTTTGAACCTGCCACCTCCACTATATGGGGCCAGCACCCTACTCCTTGAGCCACAGGTGCCACCTGACAGATTGTTTCTTAAGGATTTGGTAAGCATGCTTGTAAGTACACTGGGCCAGAAATTTGGGGATGGAGAAAGAAAAAGTAGTAGATTATATTTCAAGTATATTTAACTATTTTGAGCCTATTCATGTTTTCTATTCCTTCTTATTTTGTTTTTTCCAGAAGTTAATTCAATCTTCAAGGTTTCAATGAAATGAACGTATTACATGCTCATAACATTCTTTTCTTATTTTTAAAAGTTCTATTGTGTCTGTATTTGTTTTTCTCTTTGGTGCTGTCATTTATTTTTTCCTCTCTCATCTTTCCAAATATTTTTCCATTAAGAATCAGCATTTATAAAACTTATCTTCTCTAAAGTTTGTTTTGTTTTCTATTTCATTGACTTCTTCCCACTTTCTTTATTATTTTCTTGTCTGGGTTTTTGTTGTTGTTGTTGTTGTTAGTCTTTTTCCAACATCCTGAGTTGAACACTTAGCTCATTTGTTTTCTGATAACTATATTTAAAATGAAATTTTCCAAGAACTTATTTTATCTCTGTTCTATTACTTTGATGTATTAAAGTTTTCACTACTGGTCTAAGTTTTGCATTTAATTTTCTCAATAATTCAATAGTTTTTAGTAATACAGTGTGTTATTTTAATTCAAGGTACTTGAGACATTTTTACCTTTCTTTCTTGTTTATAACTATATTGCTTTATGGTTAAAGGGATCAATCTTTATTTTGATTCTCTGGAGTTTATTGAAGATTTCTAGATGAAGATTTTTTTTTAATAAATGGTCGTGAATACTGGCAAAGAGTATTTTTTATTTCTTGCATGTATATATATATATATATATATATATATATGGTATATATATTTCTTGGGGATTATATATTGTATATTATATATAAGGATAATTGGCTATTTTAATGTGCCCATTTTAGACATTAATGTATCAGGCAGACCAAAAAAATGCAAGGCACAACAGTATATTCAAACATATTTAAATATACATTATAAATATGTATTCATGTGTGTATATATAGTGTTTTAAGCTAACACTTGATAGTTTCTGTCTTTTTGTTAGTAAGTTTAATACATTTATAGTTATTATAGTAACTTTTGTGCTTTTATGTTAGGACATGCTTCTGCCATTTGATTTCATATTTTACATTTCCTGCATGTTTTATATACAATTCATTTCCTCCTTTTTAACCTTCCACTGCATGGATCAAGTTTTCTTCCTCCAGTTTGAAAGTTATCTTTTTTATTTTTATTCCTTTGTTGGTTGTCTCTAAGTTACATATATTTTCCTTTCAGATATAATTTCTATCTTATTTATTTGTTCATATATTTTTTATTTTAATAAATCTAGAGTATGCAAGTTTTTTTGTTACATGGATGGATTTTCTAATCGTAAAGTCAAGGCTTTTTTGTGTACCTGTCATCAGAGCAGTGTACATTGTACCCCATAGATAATTTTTTATCCTTTTTTATGCTCCCCCTCCCCTTTTCTTAGTTTTTAATATCCAGTATATCACTTTATGACCATATGTTACCCCTTGTTTAGCTCCCACTTATAAGTGATAACATATGATATTTAATTTTCCGTTCCTACGATATTTCACTTAGGATAATGGTCTCCAATTCCATCCAAGTTGCTTCAAAGTCATTACTTCATTCCTTTATGTGGTTAAGTAGTACTCCATGGTGTATGTGTATATGTACTGCATTTTCTGTGTCTACTTATCAGCTGATGGGCACTCAGGTTGATCCTGTATCTTTGTAATTGTGATTTGTGCTGCAATGAACATTAGGGTGCCTAAATCCATTTGAGCTTACTGTTCACTTTTTGGCCAATGTCATAGAAGTGTGGAAAGTCTGCCTAGATATTTAAGAACTGCTTGACTATGACAGGGAAGAAAAAGAGCCGTGGCACATACAGCTAGTTGCCCAGTTTTCTTCCCTTCTTCTCATGGAAATAGAAACTTGGAATGAGAGCTATCCTCAAGACTTCTTGGGGCAAAAAAATACCTGTCCAAGCCTCTCTTGCCATTGAAGGTAGCCACATAACTATTATTTGACCAAAGAGATACAAGGAAAAGGCATCTGCACAACCCCTAAGAAGTAACCTTAAAGTAGGCATGCACTTCTCCTTCCCTTTTCTCCTCCTTACAGATGGAATGCAGAAACACAGGCTGGAGTAGCAGCAACCCTATTGGATTATGAGGTAAATTTAGGAGTGGAAGCCTTGCTTTTCAGAGCCAAAAGAGAGAAGGGGATCAAGATAGAAATAGCATGCTTCTTAACACTGTGAGCATAGCTTTAGCAGCCTTGGATTTCTGCATTAGACTTCGTTACAGGAGCAAAAGTAACTTCTATTTTGTTTTAACTCATTATTTTAAAATTTATCTCACTCACAGCTATATCTGAGCCTAACAATATAAGAGACATAGGAATAATATTTAAGATGGTTTTACTTGTCCTAGAACTATACATTCCTCATCAGAATTTAGAGAACAATGCATTGTGTCATAAGGGAAGTCCCACCCTGCAAAGTTAACCTGATTCATGAGCCTCTCCAGAAATTCATTTCCATGACATCCTTCTTTTCAGTCTAAGTTTTCTCACACAGACAACTCAGAAATCTGAAGATTACTATCAGCCAGCGCACACACAAAATGTAATTAAGGTATGAAATCTTGATTTTAATCAAAATAAGATTTCAGGCAGGCTATTCCAGGAATTTCTAGCAGAACTTAGACATTATGTTAGGCTGTAATGAAATCAGTAAGTCAAGTGCATTTAATCTGAAGTCTATTAAGAGAGTGTGTGTGTGTGTGTGTGTGTGTGTGTGTGTGTGTGTGTGTGTGTGTGTGTATGATCTCAGCATTCTGGAGCTATTGCATTAGCATCCCTTCTGGGAAGTTTCAGAGTGAGATCACTGAATGATGTCATTCTTGTACTCATCATTCAGTAAATAATTGTTGAAGATATACTATGTGGCAGGCACTCTCATACTCGCAATGACCAGGACAGGCAAGCTTACGACTTACCGTGATTTCATGTTCTTTTAGGCATGAAAAATGGCAAGATTAACTTAATATTTATACTGACCAAGATGACAAAGTTTTAAAGCGAAGTTAGAGATGGGTCTCAAGGAGGGTGGTTTAAGTGAGGTTCAGAGGGAAGATCTACTTAATAAGGTGATGTTTGAGCTGTGAACCAAATTACAGGAAGGTGCCAAATGCAAAGATCCAGGGGAAGAGGGTTTCTGGTAGAGGAAACACCTACACAAAATCTTTAAAATATAAGCAAGTGCAACATACATAGCTCGATTGTAGTTGAAGTAGTGAAATTGGAGAGCTGTATATTGTTGAAGATATACTATGTGGCAGGCACTCTCATACTCGCAATGACCAGGATAGCGAGTATGAGAGTGCCTGCCACATAGTATATCTTCAACTCAGTTTGGAGACGTAAACAGGGGACCCATCCTCATAACTGGTGGTTGGCTAAAGGCAGCTCATGCAGTCTCTCTGGTAATTTTCTGAGTGTATTGCTGAACACAACCACAATTAAAAACTAAATTATGTAAACAGCAATTAAATGAGTTCCATTAAAAAATGAAAGTAATAAATACTGCAAGCCCATTTCTTCCAATTATTTCACAGTATCTCATTACTCTTACAGTCAAGGTTAAGGTTATTTTGTGTCCATTGTATTGGTGGTAGAAATATAACATCATAACATGAGATTGCACATCTCTTCTGTATTTGGTGTTACATCATCACAGTGTGACTATTTACACCATAGAAATCAGCAAACACTGTTTATTTGTCTTAGTCAGGCAGGGTAGGTGGGCTGCTAAACATTTACCATCACCACATTGATTGTAACTACAGCAGCAAAGTCACAAGCAGGACTGGATTGAAGCCAGATGCCTCAGAGGTCAGGGCAACAATGTCAGTAGGAGTTAAAGAGATTTAGGAGCACAGCAGGTTTGGCCACTGGTTAACCAAGCAGGAAACATCAAATCCATGCAGAACAGGGTGAAGGTTGGTTGGAAGAAAAATGTAAGGTCAAAGCCACAGAGACTGCCACAGTCAAAAAGCTTAGGAGCAAGGGTTGGTACTCAATTGGTCAACTCAAGTTTCACCTTTTCCAAAAAGCTTTCTTGCAGCTCCTAGGTAGAGGTGGCCACACTTCCTTAACTTAGAGAGTGCCTTGAAATTTCCACTATAAACTCACAAACTCCCTTGTGATCTTATTTTCTCTGTTCTGTCTTCTCTCCTGGAACAGAAACCAAGTCTTAACATTTCTAAATCCCCAGGGTTAAGCACACTGGCTGATACACATTAAGCCCTCAATTCTTTTTTTTTCTTAAGCCCTCAATTCTTATTAGCATAGTTGGAAATAGAGAAAACATATGCTCAAAAGAGTTCCGGGAAAGATTACTCTAAAAGTGTGTGGAGAAAGAAGATCTTACACAGTGTATAACTAAATTAATTATGGTTCAGTCACATAATGGATACAGCCACAAAAATTAAAAATCCCAACAAGTATGATGCCTTAAAATTTACACAATTAAGGTAGTGACTGATAAAAGTAAGATATAAAGCCTTGTATTCCCCAGTATATAAATGCATCAAGAATCACACCCCCCCCAAAAAAGAAAGACAGAAAGAAAGAAAAACAAAGAAAGAAACCAACCTAGGAAGAAGCATTTTGTCTAGATTGTAGGATTAAAAGTGATATTGTGTTTGTCATATTTATACTTTTTGTTTACATGTATATGTATACAGAAGGAAAGTTGCAAAGAAAAAAGTAGTTTGCCTAGAGAAGTTGTCCAAAGCTATGGTTGTCCAAAGCTATGATAAGCTTCTATATTACAGTTAGATGTATGAATGAAATATTTTTCAACTTTATTTCATCTCTCTAAGAAGAGACAGAAATGCAAATTAATTCAGCACTTAAATAAATATTCAGGACCAGGCACCTTGCAGAGGTTGTCTCCTTAATGCTTGCTTCCTACAGTCAAATGAAATTTGTTTCTAGTATTTCCATCATGTGGGTGAGGTTTCTGAGATGTTGTGATCTTGTGGAATAAGAAGCAAAAGATCTGGGATGATGCGAATGCTGGGGAAAGTCCCCATTATTCTTTCCTTGTCTCTCAAGGAATCAAAGTGCTTAATGGAAGGTGAGGGTGGTTTAATCAACACACTTTCCACTCAGAAGCCCTTGGTCCCAGCAAGGGACTTGGTAGGTTTGAGCTTTTGGAGGCCTGAGTCTCTGTGGCTTTAGTCACTCCTCACCCGGTAAAGACTCTGGGAGGCACGTGTGCTCAGCACACAGCCCACCAGACCATGGGGCGCTCGATTTCCTTGATCTTGGGTATGGATTCTTTGATTCTTCTGTGTCTGTCTCACTAGGGGGGAAACTGGCTGAACTTCAAGGTTAAGGAGATGCTCGGGGAACCAGAAGTGAGTTAGATTCATCCATATAATCAAAACGTATTTATTCCTCTCTCACTATAAGACATCCTCTGTTCTAGGTTCTAAGGCTACAACTGCCTCCCTGAGTTTTTATTTCTTTTAGGAAATTAACATTAATCAAGTCACAAGAATGAATTCAAATTTATTGTCATAACAAGTACCACAAAGGAGATGTACATGATGCTCCAAAAACTTTTCCCCGGGGAGTTTTCTTAATCTAAGGATACGAAGTAGAAAGTATCTAGATGGAAGGGGTAGGGAAGTGCCTAGTACCTTCTTACAGGGGGGATGGAGCAGCTCCAGCAGAGGTCGCGTGGTAGAAACTCATGGGGAAAGTGGTTGAAGATGTAGCTGGGCGCTGGGAGAGGCCCATGTGCAGGGCAGACATGTAAGCAACGGCAAGGGGGTTTGCTCTTCAACCTGAAAGTGTTTGAAGCTGCTAATATACTTGACCAGAGGGTGACTCTTGGAGACAAGCGTTTTGATAAGATTACTGGCTGTGGTGTGGAAAGTGCAGTCCAGGGAAACAAGAACAGTTAGGAGGCAACTGCAGTTGTCCAGGTGAAAGTGGCCATGGCACCTCAGACTAAAGAGGTACTGAGGGTGGAGATGAATGGGATGGAGTTGATGACAATTTAGAAAGTAGAGAAAAGGAATCAGTTTAAATATGGTAGGCCAGCATGTGAAACAGGTCCAAGATGACTCCCAAGTAGATGGAGACAGTGCCACCCTCAGAGATGGCGCTGTCCCTGCTCTGGAAGGGCCAAAGAGATCCCTTTAGTTGTCTAATCTCCGAGCAGATTCCTGTGGAACTGGGACCTGTTGAGATATTAGGTTAAGGGAGGTGAACTAGGCCTTCCTTTATGTGTTGCATTTCTAAAAACCATTTTTCTATCTTGTAGACTACTTTTTGATTTACAGAATATCATTATCAATATCATTATCATTATCATCCATTATCTCTCAGGCATAGATTGTTATTCCCATTTTGAAAATGAGGAAATAAACTCTGAGTAGTTAAGAGTCACACAGCCATCTGAGTCCAAATTCTATGCTCTTTTTACTTTGTTTCAGCCTTTCATTCATTCATTCATTCATGTGTTCATCACCTTCTCACAGGCCCCCCAGGCAGACTCACTGTGGAGCTAATGAAGCTTAAACTTAATAGTGCTGCATCTCCTTAGGCTGTAAGCCTCCTGGCTGGCCCCTGGAAATGGGTTTAGCTGGTTGTATATGGTAATCCAGTTTTGTAAAATTTGTCAAAGTATGACCGTTAAACTCTAATCAGGTGAGACTGTCACCCCTTCCACTTTGGCTTTGTCTTTATCTTACTTCTCATATCCAGTGGCCACAGACATCTTCAAGATCCAGATCAGGAGAAGCTAAAATGGAGATATATTTAGTGAGCATGTCTATTGACATTTCCAGCCACCTCCAGGGAGGATTGTTTTCCTGGTGGTCAAGGGGTAGGACAAGGGTCCAGGAACACTCCCACTATCTGTCCACTGTGCTGAGTCACTGGATCTTAAGGACTTCAGTAGATGTTTTACAAGCATATTCCATGGTGTCTAGTTCTCCCAAATCCCTGGTCAAAACACAATTTCTTTCCTTGCCTGGAATATACTTGTTAATCAAACACACAGCAACTTTTTCCTTTTTTTGATGAGAACTGTGTGGGATCAATTTATCAGAACTCCTGGGTTTGTATGAAACAAATCTATAGTAGTTCTATAACTACTAGTTCTGGTATATTTGTCTGCCTTAGATAGCATCCCTACTATCAATAATGAAAAACAAATCTCAATGTTACAGAAAAAAATGAATTACCTTTAAATTCTCTCTAGAGAGCAAAAATTACCAGACAATCAAAGAGCGCACACCAAAAAATCTAGAAAAAGTTACTGTAGAAGTTTATTAGGTATTTAATTAGTTTGTTAATTTACCTGGAATTGGTGACATTTTCCAGCTTTTAATAATGTATAATTTCCTGGGATTTCTGTGCTAAAGACATTTTTTACGTATCTCATTTTAATTTAAATTTTTGTATTCCTTTCCTTAAATGGGGAGCCAAAGTTTTGTTAGCCTCGGGTTCAAAAATTTGGATGTGCCCCCACATGGGAACTACGTGACATACCAGGTGATGTCCTGCTCACACCTGGCTTTAAGCTTCTGGCCAAGTATTGTGGGAAGCAAGGCAGGTGCCCCTGCTGGCTCCAGGATTGTTGTGATGGTGAGGTGTGGAAGACAATACCCAAACAGAAAGGGGAGGGGAGGTTTCTTAGGTAAAAAGACTAGTCTGAGCCTCACAGAGACATGACATCACTCTTCACTAGTCCATCTAAGTTTCCTGATTTATCTCGAATGCAAAGCTCTGACGACTCCAGTGTGGGAGCCTGTCTTCCATTGCTGCTCCCCTGAGTTTCCTTGCCTAGATTCCCCTGGGAATCAGCTGCCCCTACTGGTGGTCTCTGTCAGTACACCGTGGATAGTTTTGCATTCAGAATTGCCCATTTGCTTGCTCTCTTGCACAAAAAAATTTTTGAAATTTCCTTTTCGCATTCTTCTCCAAACATTGTATTTACAATTTCACAGCAGGCCGGTAAAATAATGGTTTCTGCAATTGTATAAGATTTCCTTTTCACAGCTACAATTTCTCTGTAACTCTCTTCTCGTGCTTTAGCTGGTATCACTGCATATTTGGTCCGGACTTTTGTTTAGTATTACTGAACGCAAGTGAAATATTCCACTGGCTTTTTGGACAAGTGGGAATGTCTAGATTGTAAATGTCTCTTTAATTTGCTAGGAACCATAGTTTCATTTCTTATGTTTTGCCACAAATTATGCATATGGGACATGGTGGATTTCCATACTATATATGAAACCAAATGATAAATAATCATTATGTTGATGACTAATTGTTTTTATTATTTTTTATTTTTTATTTTTTTGAGACAGAGACTCAAGCTGTCACCCTGGGTAGAGTGCTGTGGCATCACAGCTCACAGCAAGCTCAAACTCTTGGGCAATTCTCTTCTCTCAGGCTCCCAAGTAGCTGGGACTACAGGCACCTGCCACAGTGCCCAGGCACTTTTTGTTGCAGCTGTTATTTTAATTTTATTTTGATTTAGTTCCCGATGTACTGGATGAAGCAGTATTTGATGCACTTGGGTCATCTTCTAGCTTTTGTTTCCTTACTAAGAACTTGTCCCTTTTAATTGAATGCTATATAATAAAGATAAAAAATGCCAAATCAAAAATAATAAAGTAAATAAACAACTCATACTTAAAATAAAACATATTAAACACATTTGGAAAAATTTTTTAAAAAGTGTTTTGCATGCCACTCTTTGTATCACAAATACATACACCTTACACCCTCTAAACAACTTGGGCCCCACCAAGTCCGTGCGTTCATTCAAGTTTTTACTGAGCACCTGTCATGGTGCAGACACCATGCTGCGGGCTGGGCCTGCAAAAGGAGACAAAGCAGAATCCCTATTCTCTGCTGCAGCTCCAAGCGCAGTGGGATTTCATCCTAGGAACAATGGGAAGCTATTGAATGCTTTTGAGAAGAGCAATGGGGTATGTTATACCTGGGAAAGAACATTTTGGATGGGCTGTGGTACAAAGTACTATTACTTCACACTTTGATGAATCTCACACGTGAGACTCATCATTAAGTTAGATCATTCTGATGGCTGTGAGGAAAAGATATTTGAGAAAAATGAAATTGGACCCAGGATGGGCAGCTGGAAGAATATTGAAATAAGGCAATGATGTTAGTGATGGAGAGGAGGGAAATGATTTAAATATGCACATATTATGCATTATATATGCATATTCTTGTTTACACCACACACACACACTGACTCTATCAGTCTATATAATGTTGTGACTTGGTGATTGTGGTGTGGGTGTGAGAGTGAGGTGAGAATGTAGGATGACCCCCAGGGTTTGGGGTTGAATGCTAAGCTCCACAATACGGAACCCCAAAGCAGGGAAAGATCTGAGAGGGAGCATGATGAGCCCACTTGCAAATATGCTGCACTCGACAACTTCCAGGGAACATTCCAGCAGCTCTGTTGGTCACACAAGTTTCAGGTCCTATGGAGAGGTTTAGGCTAGAAAGAAAAATTGGAGAGTCATCAGCAAGAGGTGGAAGCTGAAACCTAAGGGTAGCATCTGTCACAAGGAAACCACACTGTGTGTATGTGGGGTGAGTACCTAAGATCTAAGTATTGAGAAAAAATACTAGAGGGATAAGAACCATGGCAGCCAAAGGAAGAGAGAACAGCAAGAGGGGAAGAGTGGTCAGCCATACCAAGTGCACTGAGGCAATCCAATGATGTAGGGTCTGAAGTGTCTATTAGATCTAAAACAATGCAGTTAGGGATGAATGTATTCGTTTTGGTTCTCCAGAGAAAACAGAACCAATAGGAGATTAGATAGAGATGCACATGAGGACCTGGCTCATTCGGTCAAGGAGGATGAGAAGCCCAGCGTCTGCAGTTGCAGTGAGGTCTGTGGCAGGAAAAGGCTGATAGAGACAGTGGCAGAGGGCAAGGTCTCCTTCACTCAGCCTTTTTGCTTCTATTCATTCCTTCAACAGACTGGGGGAGGCACCCCACATCCACCTCGGGAAGGACAGTCTGCTTTACTCATTCTACCAATTCAAATGTTAATCTCACCCAGAGACACACTCAGAATGTTTGAACAAACATCTGGGCACCCCGGAGGGACCAGTGAAAAATAAATGAAACTGGCAGGCTACTGGTCTAAGAAATTTTGCCTGAAGGTGCTCCTCACAAGGTCAAGGGATGGATTGCTGTTTTTTTCCTTTTTAGGATGTAAAGGTAAGCCATTTTATAAGGTGTAGGTTTATGTGCTAATCAGTGAAACTGTACTGAGTCCTAGAGAGACCAGATCAGGAAGAAACAGAGCTCAGAAGGTCAGAGACAGGATCGGAGGTTGAAGTCGCAGAGTGGGGTGGAAAGTTAGATGTCCAGGGTGGAGCTGGAAAAGACAAAGCCCAAGGCAGAGCCTCTGGGAAGTCAAAGAAGTGCTGGGCAGGAGGTTCCCACGCCCTTCTCTCCCCGCTGACCGTTGTTCAGGGGCGTCTCTGCAGTAACTTGTTCAGCTTCTCCCCCCTAAGTTACTAAAACGCCCCATTACCCAGCGGAAGTGTAATTACAGGACTAGAGCAACTTCTTTACCCAAACAGACTAGTTCTCCACGGGTCGGGGTAATGGAAACTGTGTGTGTTGCCACCCCGGGGACCTCTAGAGAAATAGTGCCTACTACACAGCTTGTTCTGTTAGCCAGATTCTGATCGGTAGGTCTTAAGAGAAGCTTCAGAGTCTAAGTATTCACAGCCATCTCAGTTATCTCTAACGTGGGAATCGTGGGGAACGTAGTACAGGCAGCTCAGAGTCTTCGGTAAACTGGAACTGAGTGGTACTGAATACTTAGAATTGCAGAATTTTCAGTTCCCCCGCAGTTTGACAAATAACCAGCAGGTGGCGAGCGACTCACACAACTCGCAAAGAAGGATTTACCGCTTCCCAGGCCCCCAAATCCCAGACCTACTGTAGGGCAGTAGAGGAAAATACTAGTGCCCAGGCAAAACTGTTGGTGACAGAGGTTTCATCTCTTTCCACGTGCATCCCGATCCACCTGTGGCGCTGCTTCTCAGAGCTAGTCGCCTTCCCATTCCCAGGAGCCATACGTAATCCTGTAAGGCTAAGGATGGTGTCATCTGCCCCCGAAAGTTCTGGTGGAAAACAACAGTAAAAATGTTTGTTCAAAGAGAGGGGTGATTGCCACTAAAGGTTCATGTGGCTATATGTGTATTGTCCATATAGTCAGAACTGTAGGTGAGACATCTTAACCCTACCCCCACCTCCATTTTGTAGTGCCTGAAAGAGGATTAGCAACTTGCCAAGCTTGGATCACAGAGCTATAAAGTTCCAGAACTTCCTGGAGTTTGTCTCTTTCTATGACCTGGTTTTTCACTGCACCTAACACCAGCATATGCCAAGGGCAGCTGTGTGTGTGGTTCATGAATGTCTGCTCAGGAGTTGTCACATAGAAGAAGGTTCTGGGCCACCATCTGCTTGGGGAAGAGGGTCTGGGTGGGTTTAGGATGTGCTTACACAACAAGCCCACCGCTTTTACCTAGATTGTGTATTTATTTGGGGAGGAGGGTAGACGGACAGGTAGGGGAGGGTGGGAATCCAAAGAGAATGGAGCCTGGGAGGAAGGGTCTCCATCGCTGCCTCTACTTCCTGTTTTAGTGGACTTTTGTTTCTCACGCACCCTTTTTGTCTACTAAACAAGTTTATTGAAAGTGATGATCGTGACTATTTCTCTTTGACTAAGTCCCACAGTTACCTGATGAATCAGTAAGCATATTAACCCTAACCATATTTGGATCTAAACACTATGTTCTAACATTTCCAATGAATGGTATATACCTCTTGTTACCTGTTGTCCTAAGCTTGCACTTGTTTCGCACATATCCAGTGTTTACTGGATGTCAGGCACTGTTGTCAGCATTTTACAAAAAGGAACTCATTTAGTGTCATCTTTGTTGCTGTTTTGAGATTCCATGTCAATGAATATATCCATCTACTAGAAATTACTCTCTTTCTCCCAGCTCCAATCAAAGAGCTGAAAATCAGTTATGCGTCCCTGCCTGTTGCTGAAAATACTAGGCCTGGGAAGAGTGGTAGGGAGGGAAGAAAAAGCCAAATAAGCCAACCTTTGGAAAATGTGGGTGCAGATTTTCCCTGGCAGACACTGCCCCCCGGGCTGCCGCTGCTTCCTCTTTAAGCTTTAGGGGTAAACTTTCTGTTCGGCCTGCCCAGCGTCCAGGTTTGCCCGAGGGGAGAGGGCGGCTCCCTGCCACCGGGCTGATTTATAGGCCTGAGCATTCCCGGGCCGCACCGCAAGGAGTCGGGCTGAGCTTGGACTTTGGGGAGGTGGTGATGGACACAGGACACGTGGCCACACAATGGGGACACACGACTGACCTCAGTCACTTCGGTAAACTGCTCCTGCTTTCCGGAGGCGGCAGGAGCGTTTCAGAAGCTGCAGGACCTGAGATCCTCGCCCCAGCCGGCAGCTCCCCTCACCGTGTTGAACTCAAAGAACACCCATGGGCGCGCGTAAGCCCCCGAGAGCTCGCAGAAGCCCCTGACCCCAAGCTTTAAAGTCCTTGCTTGTGGAAGGGAGCCTTGGTGCGTTCCACAGTGTGTAAGGAAAGGCACAAGGGTCACCTCCGCTTGTGGGCTGAGACTGCAGGGGCGGCTCAGTGTGAATTTTCCTCGCTGTTCAGATCTAGGTCCCCGGGGGTCCTGTGACGTCACAATGCCGTCCCGTCCGGGGACAGGCAGAGGAAGGGTCAAACCCGGCAGAGTGTGTGCCGTGTGGCTGAAGGTGGGGGCTTTGAGGTACAGGAGCTCAGGGGAGTGGGGGAGGGATTTGGGAACCTGTGAATTTGAGAAGGAGCAATCAAGTTGGGGGAAATAGCAGGACTTTTTTTCGTCCCTCCTATATGCAAACTGTCACTTCGGGTTAGCGGGAGCCCTTATCTGGCTCATTAGCATGAGCTGTGCCTAACGCGCTTAACCCCTCTAATTATTTATTATGCCGTCACGGAGCGGGTTGCAACCCCACCCCGGGGCGCGCTAGCGGGCGGCCGCGCAGGGCAGCTCGAAGGGGCTGGGGCGCAGCGCCTCTCCCGGCTGAGCGCTACCGGGGAGACCCCTCCCGGGCCGGGAGGCCGCTGTCCCGCGAGTCAGTGCTGCGGAGTCTTTGGGGTCTATCTGGAAATCCCTCTCACCAAAATCCATCCCCAGGGTGACGGTACAGCACGCACTCGTTGGCCTGTCTACACTTGCGCCCTCGATCGCCAACTCCTCAGGCCAAAGTTGGAATGGAGGGGAGGAAAATTGAGGGTGGGGAGCTCCAAGGCAGCCAAACACGGAACACGGGGCTGGACACTACGTTGGATGCACCTTCCAGAAAAGCCCTGGTTGTGGGAGCCCTCTTCCCTACCCCCCTTGTTCCAAGGGGGTTCACAAAGTTTGGGGGGAAATCAGAAGGGCTGAATCTGGCCGCTCATGTCCATGGTTCTATTCAGAAAACAGTTTCCAAATAAGTTAACCTCTGTGGGGTGTTTTTCCCCCTCTTCTAATTGTCCCCCTCTCCCCCTCCCTCTCCCATTCCAGTCTGTTTTCTGTCCCCCTGCGTTGTGCCAACTATTTTATCTTTATTCCTTTTCTCTCACTATTCATTCCTCTTTTTGTGTGCGTGGCTTCTTGGGCTGATGCGCGGCTCCTTACCACCCACTGCACGCCCGCTCCTGTGCTGAGGTGTTTCTATACAAACTCAAGCGTCCAGTTGTCATATTAATTATTACACTGAGTAATGACTGAAGTGGTCAAAATAAGGGGAGACTCAAGAGTGCTTTTTCTTGCTGCTCAAAGATTCAGCAAAGAAGCCCTGCAACAAAGCACTAATTGGGCCCCAGAAACACTCTGACAAGGCATGGAAGATAGGTTTCATAGAGCCCTTCGATTGTGAAGGGGGGAGAGCTCTGAATGGACTCCACGCTTCTTTTCTAAACTCTCTTGCTGAGCAAAAAATGGACCTCTGTTTGAATACTGCCCTGATCCTTGAATACTATACCCAGCAGAGAAAAAAAATGCACCATTTATTGTAAGTTTTTTTTTTTTTTCCTTTTTCAGCTATTCAGGGGTTCTCTGTGAAGAATCAGCTGGTTTTGTTTACCATGAAAGACCTTTACTTTATTTTCATTCTTGGAGGAGGTGGGGAGAGGGGAGGGAAGGACAGCCATGTGCCTAGACAGAGAGGAGCTGGTCTACTGTAACAAAATAGAATGTAACAAATCTTACAAAAGTTTTGAATGTATTGAATCTTTGGAGAGCTATATAGATTAATGACTTTCTTTATGCTTATGCAAGGAAGGTATTTAATCATAATGTAAATGGGGCTTTAGAAAAAAAAAATAAAGACTTAGCGTTACTTCTCCTTATTTGGAGAACTTCAAAAGGACTTGTGAGGGTGGCTGCAAATTACCTCCCCCCTCACCTTCCCTCCCTAACCCAAAAGCCACAATAAAATATGGTTTGTGCTTTTTGTGTTTTGTTTTGTCTTTCCAACTTTTCTTTTTCTTTTTAAAGCATATTGAAAGAGCGAATAGATTTGTTAGAGGCCTGGATTCCTTAATGCAGGTGCAGGTGCAAGCCTGGCCACTGTGACCAGGAAGCCAAGCCAAGCCAAACACATGGTTTGTGCTACTGCCCCCTGAACAGGCCTTCGGAGGCTGGTACAGACTCAGGCTGGCCATTAGCCTATTCTGAAGTTACCTTGGGAAGCCTGATCTTGGACATAGTAGAAAGTGCCATAATGTCCTTTTCATTGTCCCTGGGTACACTGTCTAGCACACAACCAAGGACAGAGGCCTTTATCTTAATTATAGTGATTGCTATGAATGCCAGGCATTCGCTTTTCTCAAAGCATCCACGGCTTCTGGGACTCAGGTCGCTCCCCGAATTGAGGATTGCACTAAAAATGTTGTGACCAAATCTGGAACCCAAGACTTGTATTAATCTTCATACCCTCTTTCCCCCTTATTCAGAATCTACTGGAAATATAACTTGATCAAATTGTTTGTCCCATGAAAATCCCAGTTTTGTTTTTAACCCATCTTCCCTCCACCCCCCAAAAGCATAAGTGAAGCGAAGCATTTTTCCAAGAGAAGAGATATATCTCTTTTTTACAGAGAGAAGGTAGCTTGGGCATAATATATGAGAAAAGGTGGTACTGGCATGGCCTTCACTTTGAGTGGAAATTAAGGTGGCAGAAGACTGGAGCATGGTATCTCCAATCCGAGGGCAGCAGACCTCCGTGGGTCACAAGAAAAGCCATCTCCCCCTATGGACCCTGGGGCTGAATGAAAATAAGGTCTAACATAAAGCATAATTTGGCTCCAGGGTGTTTAGACATAGAAAAGGGGCCTAAAGGTGCTGGAATTCAGTCCCTTATTGCATTGAAGGAGAAAGAAAAACTTTATTTTTTTCCTGATGCTCACCAAAGAAGTTCAATGTCTTGCCTTCCCCCATCACAAGACAGAACACTGGTCAAATGCTGCTATTTGGAAGAATGCAAAGGCAATCTCTGATATATGGGGAGAGATTTGCAAAACAAATTCACCAACAATATCTGATTGAATTCTTATAACAGCCTTGACATACAGGCAAGGGGAGAGCTCTGCCCTATTTATGAAGTAAGATCTCAAACCCTCCTTTCGTGAGTTGTGTTCTTCTCCCTCCACGTCCAGATAAATGGAACATTGGCCAAGTGTCTTGGCCAAGTAAGGCCCTGGGACTTGGGAAGAGTCAGGCCCACTGGGTACCAAGAGAGCCACAGAAAGCTGATGTGGAAGTCAGGGTCAGTGGCTCTGCTGAAGCTCCTTGCATGTGGAGGCCACAGAGCAGCTCTCTATTTCATCTCACTTGCTAAGGTTCATGTTTAAAAAATGTGGCTTCTGTGGTCTATCACTCCATTCCTCAAAAGTGGCAGGAATTACTTGCTTCACTCTGCCAAGTGCTGGGACAGTGAGACAGGGTGCCCTGGCATCTCCACTGGCTAGAGCTCTTAAACTTTGAGGCTCCCTCTGCCATGAACCCTTTCCTGGGTGGGCTGTAAGGGCTGCAATCATGGCTTCCTAATTAATCTCTTCCTATTTAGACCTGCTTTGAGTGCTGCACACACATCTAATTAAAATCTCACAACACGTGGAGGTAGGTACTGTAGGTGTCACATGGTACAGAGGAGGAAATGGAGACCATTGAATGTCTCAAGGTCACACAGAGACATTGTAAGTAACAGAGTTTGGATGTCAAGTCAAGTCTGTCTACTTTATCTGGAATTCCTTGTGCCTAGAAGAGCAAGGGCAGTTGTCTCTGGTGGGGAGGAGATGATAATGTAGGTCACAAGGTCAGAGGCAGGATTCTAATTTTGGCTTTTAAGTTTCAGTCCTTGCTCCACACTGGTGAAAACCATTAGAAAACCAGTACAGTGAACACTCTCCTGGGTAGTGTACAACCCTCCAAACCAGTACCAATGAACACTCTCCTGAGTAGTGAACAGCTCTCCAAACCAGTACCAGTGAACACTCTCCTGGGTAGTGAACAGCCCTCCAAACCAGTACCAATGAACACTCTCCTGGGTAGTG
>CAUYRH010008247.1:0-21172 GCA_963574655.1 Perodicticus potto
TAGCCTTTACCAAGATACTGGTCCTGGTTTGGGGGGATTCTGAAACCTCAAACTAATAGAACTTTCTTCTTTTCTAGTAGGTGTAGTCCTTCCTTAATTTCAACTCATTAAAAAATGCTTTATAGTTTAGGGCAGTGGAAGGAAGGCTGGCATCAAAATATTTTGATCAAAAAAGATGATAATGTAAAGGCCCAGTTCTGGCAGACAGTTTTTTGAGAGTAACTTGTAAAGCATTTACCATATCCTAAATTTGCACTCTTTGCAGACTTGTGCACATATATTCCGCTTTCAGAATAGTTTTGCAAATTGTACACAAACATAAAAAGGTGGAAGCTTTTTAATAAAGAAATTGCATTTATAAATGATCTGTATTAGAATATAATAAATCTCCAGTTATAGTCAATTACTACCCGTGTTGTACAACAGATACCTTCTATTTTAGTTGCTAATAAAGGGCTACACAACTCAAAATAGTCTGATTTAAACTTATTGCTCTGTGGCATATTTGAAAATCATTTTTTAATAATTCTATCTCAGAATTTTTATTAAAAATGGTAAACCTCAGCTCTTATGTAAAAATATATTAGGATGTATTTTATATTTTACTTATCTGATTTTTTTAACCACAGAAATTAGAATCATATTAACTTTTAAAATTAAATGCAGTTTGCTTTTTTGTGTGTGACATTCCTTTATATCATTATATCGTATAACCATATATTCAAGATTGGTAACAGAACACAGATGTAGTCCTTCAAAGATTGTATTTGATAGTCTGCAAACGAGGAAGCATTGAAGAGTGTGCTTAAGAGTTTTTCGGATCATTGCAGAGCATACACTGCTATGCTTTTTTTAGTACTATAAGCAATTTGGGTCCTTTACTTGAATTTTTAGCAAGAAATCATTAACAGTAACAACAACAACAACAACATTAAATCACTGGATTTTCTTATAGTTTCATAATTTTTTTTGTCACAAATTTTGGTGCGGCTCTTCCAACTAAAATAATGGTATGGTGTTGTATTATTTCCTTTGTTTAGCATAGACCAATTCTACTCACTTTGGCAAAAGAAAAAATGTAATTCTATTAATTATTTGGCTACCAAGCATGTACTACATTATACCTGTTTTATCTAACACTAGGTATCTACATTACCTTGGAGAGTGTTTTTTGTCTTCAGTGTTATACCAGAGTAGCAAACAATTTTTAGATGCCTTGCACCAGTATTATTTAAAGATTTGCATTTCTTATTTATTAAATTTCCACTTTCTACACTCAAGAGTGAGATGAAATAATGTTACTTTTTAGATTCAAAATTTCCTACCCATGTTTGTGTGGAAATTATATTCTTACTCATTAGTGATTTATTTTCCATCTCTTAGATTACTTTTGAGTACTCTAAATCCTCCTTGTTTAATACGGACTATAAAAATTTTCAAAGTGACTACAGAGTGAATTTTTAAAGTGTTTCCTGAGTATAAAAACAACATGATTGTTATAGAAAATCTGGAAAAACACTAAAAAGTATAAAGAAGAAAAAAAATTATCTGCCATCTCACTACCCAGAGATAACACTGTTAATTTTTTTTTTGTATTTCCTTTCAGTCTTTGTCTATGCTATTTATGAGTGTGTGTATATGTGTTTGTGTGTGTGTGTGTGTGTATAATAGCAAAGTGGAGATTATACTGACCATATGGTTATGTACCCTGTTCTTTATTAACTAACTTCGTATCATAAGTACTTACTCATGTCTTTAAAAATGTGATTTTAGCAAATGGTTGCATAATATTCTAATGTATTACTCTACCATAATTTAACACTTCTCTCTTTGGATATTAGGTTGTTTCGGATCTTTGACCATTATAAATAATAGTGGGATGGATATCCTTGTATGTAAAATTTGAACTTTATATTAGACTCTTTCTTTAGGATGTATTCATGGAAATGGAATAAGTGGTTTAGACAATGAGAACTTTTTAGGTTCTGTAAAATATTGCCAAATTACCCTTCAGAAAAATTATACCAAATTAGCAATGTAGGAGTACCCATCATACTGCCTCTTCAATAGTATCATTATTTTTTCTAACTTGCTGAAAAATTTGTTAAATAATTGGTTGTTTATTTGATCATTCTAATAAGAGTTGCTTTATAATTAATCACTTTTTGTTTTTTTTTATAATCTTATTTTTTTATAAAAAAGACAAGAGGGTTACCTAGGTGGGTGGACTGTACTTTTAAGAGTATGTTTACTACAGTCTTAAAACTCTAGAAGCTGGGCATGGTGTTGTATGTGTATAGTCCCAGACACTTGAGAGGCTGAGACGGGAGGATCGTTTGAGCCTAGGGGTTCAAGACCTGCCTGGGTAACATAGTGAGACCTTATCTCAAAACAAACAAAAACCAATAACCTCTGGTGTATTTTACTATCATTCTACACTTTTCTAGAATATGAACATGCCTTTCGTAGAAGACATGTTCTACTTTTGTAGAAGTAAAAAGTGTTCCAAACTGATAGTTGACTGATGAGTTCCAGTTCTGTTTCTGCCACTAATTCACTAATTAGTTCTCTGAACTTAATATTCGTGTAACATTGAAACTTTCCCATCTGTAAAATGTAAAGGTGATCTCTTAAGTATTTTCTGGTTTCAAGGTACTTTGATGTCATGACTTAATTTTTTTTAGAGATTGTGATATCACTTATGTTAAATATCTACATGGTAGATTAGAGGTATTATCTTTTGATTTCGCCTTTATATACATGAAAATGAAAGTCTTGTTATTTAACACAAAAAGGAAATTAATCTGCATTATTGAATGCAGTTAATATTACATAAATTGTTAAACTTAAGCTTTTCTACTTTAAGTGCCTTTAAACATGTTTTGTATTTGGAATCTAAAATGTAAAGGAAATTATGTAGTTCTAGACAGTTGTTTCTTTGTTACATACTTTTGAGTGTTTTGTAGCAACTTTTTTTTAACCTTCAGTTACACAGAGCAGCATATTCATGGATTCTTCACTATATCACTAGGGAATCCTTGACAAATGTATGTTAAAGAATAGCTCATTGTGCAGGTAAGTAAGTGCTCTGTCTTGGGTGGGCAACAAGTCTTCATACAGATTAGGATAAAGAATTGTTCAGATTTCAGTATTTATATTTAGGTGTTTCTATATGAATGGTTGGTGTCCTGAGCTAGTTAATGGTGGTTGCTACAGATCTCAAATACTGCTGTGGTAGCAAATAGTTTATTTCCCTAGGTTAGGAGTTGGTAAGTATTTTCTATAAAGGACGAGATAGTAAATGATTTGAGCTTTGAAGGCCATATAGACTCTGTCCTGAGTATTCTTCTTTGCCATTGTAGCACAAAAACAGCCATAGACAATGTGTAATCAAGTGAATGTGTTCTAATAAACTTTATTCATACAAAGATGGTGAGCTTGATTTGGCCTGAGGGCTTAATTTGCTATCTTCTGTACTAGAAGGTGATGTTTTTTGTTCAAATAGTTGGCTAATAATCTAGACTACAAAGAGTAATTGTATATTTCTGCCATCCTAAGTCTGTCTTAATTTGATATATAAATTGATTGGGTTTGAGTGTTATTTAGGATCATAAAGGTAAGTGGGAAATGGTTAAAGGAAACTAAGGACTCTTGTGAAATAGCGTTAAGGAACTTTGAAGCACTTTTATTTGCTGGAGCCTATAGGGAGGTTTACTTTGCTGCTGTAAATTAAAACAGTGATCAGTGGAGATTATGAATGGTTGTTTCAAATTCTTTACGTTATTCTAAGGGGACGGCTATCTAGATGATAACAGAAGATAGACCAGATAAACTTTTGTATCTGAGTGTTGAGAGTTTGCTGTGAGCTATGGCGCCATGGTACTCTATCAAGGGTGACATAGTGAGACTCTGTCTCAAGAAAAAGAAAAGAAAAAATCATTACCATCTGCCATTAGCATTTTAAAAGTGCTTTATGTCCCAATATAAAGGACATAAAGTGAGGATAACAGAGTAATTTAACTTGAATAACGTTAAGTTGATGAAAAAATTGCTGTTAAAATTTCTCATTCTATGTCACTGAGATATTTATCAAGTATTAGGATCAGTCCATAGACTGGGAAGTACTGTGATGCAATTACTGAAAGACCTAATATAGTTATAAAAACTGTTACTAAGAGATATAATAAACAACATGTACACTAAAACTTTTGTATTATTGTGTTAAATTGTAAATGCCACATATTAAGAGAGCCATCATGAACTGTAGTGTCTGTAGGGAAGCAGCTGGAATGAAGAAGGCCTGAATAGCATGGAAAGTGAGATGTGGGCTCGGGGCCTGTGGCTCAAGCGGCTAAGGCACCAACCACATACACCTGAGGTGGCGGGTTCGAATCCAGCCTGGGCCCGCCAGACAACAATGATGGCTGCAACCAAGAAAAAAAAAAAATAGCCGGGTGTTGTGGCGGGCACCTGTGGTCTCAGCTACTTGGGGGGTGGAGGCAGGAGACTCACTTGAGCCCAGGAGTTGGAGGTTGCTGGAGGTTGCAATCTACCCAGGGCAATAGCTTGAGGCTCTGTCAAAAAAAAAAAAAAAAAAAAAAAAAAAAGAAAGTGAAATGTGGTTGAAGAAATTGTCGATATTTACTTTGGAGAGGGTAAGTTTAAAGAGAGGGAAGTTTTCTTCATATATTGAAATGGAATAGAGTTACTACATATGAATAGAAGTATTCTATAGGAGTAGAATTATTCCATGTGAATACTATTTACATAAAATATGAATTACATTAATTGGAGTAAGAATAGAATTATCCTGTTCACATAGAATAAAACACAATACAACTGAGCACATACAATATTACTGAGTGGCATAACAAACTGTTACCAGTGACCATGCTGTACATTTTGTCAATGCTGTCTTAAATAATGCTGATACCTCTACCTCTTTATAGTCACTGTTGTGATGGATTTTATTTGCCTACCTACTTCATGGATTCATTACTACTATGCAAAGAATTCTCAGATTTGTCATTTATTCCAGGGTTCTCTGGCGATGATTCCAGAGAGGTGGAGTGTATCACATTTATTCTACATGTGTGTGTGCGCACGCGCATGTGTGCATGTTCTAATCCAGGGTTTGGGCCATCACCCTATAAAACAATGGGAAGAATTTTAAAAGCCAGTTCTTCTGATGTTGAAAGCCATACTATAACACAGTTGGTTTTTCATTATTGTAAATTGTATCCATATGCACATTTCATACTGAAAAGTTATTTCTATAACTTTTTTTGATGTAGTTGTATGTTTTTCCTATCATGTTAATGAAACCAAAGAGAGTATAAATACTATTATTAAGAAGCTATTGGAGGCCAGGTGATTCATCTGTAAGCAGGCCCTGAGTTCTGATCTTTATTTTATTTTTATTTATTTATTTTTTTGAGACAGAGCCTCAAGCTGTCACCCTGGAGAGGGTGTTGTGGCGTCACAGCTCACAGCAACCTCCAATTCCTGGGCTCAAGCGAGTCTCTTCCCTCCGCCTCCCAAGTAGCTGGGACTACAGGCCCCCGCCACAACGCCCGGCCATTTTTTGGTTGCAGCCGTCGTCGTTTGGCGGGCACGGGCTGGATTCGAACCTGCCAGTTCAGGTGTACGTGGCTGGCGCCTTAGCCCATTGAGCCACAGGCGCTGAGCCAAGTTCTGATCTTTAAATCTGTGTTGTAAATTATGTTTTTGGAGACAGTTTCACTCTGTCACCTGGGTTAGAGTGTTATGGCGTCAGCCTAGCTCACAGCAACTCGAATTCCTTGGTTCAAGCTATCATCCTTCCTCGGCAACTCGAGTACCTGGGACTGTAGGCACCTGTCACCACAGCTAATTTTTCTATTTTTTGTAGAGATGCTCAGGCTGTTCTCGAACTCTTTTCCTTAAGCAGTCCTACCACTTCAGCCTCACAGAGTGTTAAGATTACAGGCACGGATCAAACCACTGTGTTAGGTCTTGCAATTTAAACTTTTGAAAAATATTTTAATTTTTCTGATTTGATATTCTGAATTACTTAATATGTTATACAAATTTAAGTAAAATGTACTGAAACAACGTGAAAACTGAAAAAATGAGATCATGTTAACTGAGTTTTGTGAGTTTTAAAAAATAGACTGTTGAATTAAATTTAATAAAAGTATTTTTAATGTAACTTTTTTAAATGGAATTTTTTTTTTCGAGAATGTTTTTCATTTAAGATTTATTCATTTGAATCTATCTTGTAATAGATATTTAGTTTTATGTGTTGGAATACTTTTTATGTCAAGTGTTTTTCTAAAGGTCAGAAAAACGTAAACCTTTTAATTAGAACCACCTTTTAAGTAGCTTTTTCTATTTTCAGTTTTTAATTGTGGGAACCATTCTCCTTACTAATTTTAAAAGAGGGTAGAATTTTATATTCCTAGGCTCATTGTTAAATGAACTGAATTATAATATAAATTTGAAACCATTGGCCTATGATTTCTAGCTCTCATAGCAATATTATCTGATGTTTACCATTAGTTAAAAGTGTTGCCAAATTTAAAAAATTTATTATAATGCACATTAGCTATATGCCAGTGACATCTCCAGCCTAGTCTTAAGTAGAAGGACACTGGAGAGTGCTAGAAACATTGGGCTGGAATCTATTTTCACCTTTTTGAAATAAGTTGCTACTCATTGGCTGGAACAGATCACTTCTCCTTTCTAGAGTACAGTTTATTTCTTTATTAATGCAAATTAGAATTGAATAATATAAGACAAAAAAAATCACCCTGTTTAATATAATATACTTCTAAATTTTAAAATCTCATAACTTTTTTCCTTTCATCTCAACAATAATAGGCCAGACGTTATTACCTTATATTACTGATACAAATACAAATTACATGACTTTCTTAAGTTTGTATAAGTAGTCAGTGTCAGAGCTAGGACAAGAATTCATTTCCTCTGATTTTCAGTCTGTGTATTTCAAATATTGCACTGCATTATTCTGCATTTTGTTTTTAGTGCTGGCTGTTTGAGATTTAAAAAAAGTCATAGGATTTTGCAACTTTAATTAAAATGGGAGTCATTCATGTAAATAGCTATTTTGACTAACTTAGGCAAAAGTAGATTACTTTTTGTGGATTCAAATACTCCTCTAACAACTCTGTAGATGTCTGTTTTCTTGAGTTTTACTTTAAGTCCACGATATTCCACGTTCTTCCTTATTACATCTTTAAAACACACTACTTCTGTACAGTGGGACAATGACAGAAATGAGGTTTAAGCTTACTGATGGTGAGACTTTATAGGAGCTACTTGATTCTCACCATTCCATCCATGCCTAAAGTGTCCTTTAAGCACCTCCAACTCAGCCTTGGAATTTCTCCAACACAGGGCCACAGGGCGCGTTGAAAGTGATGGGAAGATAATGTCCTGGGAGCAGTCCTCAGCCAGTGATGGATGGGAGTTGCAGGGTGTGAGAGTTACTCCAGCTTCTTCAGACTTCTAGTGATTCTCCAGGGCATGTTTCATGTTGTTTGATTCTCCAGGGCATGTTTCATGTTGTCTCCTAGAGTTCCCAGTGGGACTGGACCTCGTTGTTCTCAGCAAGTAACTATTAAATATGTATTCTTTATTTTCTTCTTCTCCGTCACTTTTCATTGCTTCATCAGCGTTTTCTGCGATTACCTCCCAAATAAGTGTCTCATGTCTGAATCCTTGTCTCAGGCTCTCTCTTGGGGGCAAACTTGATTAGGGAAATTATTCATTAATGGTGTTCTTGTTAATGTATGAAAGATTTTTTTTTTTTTTTTGAGACAGAGTCTCAAGCTGTTGCCCTAGGTAGAGTGCTGTGGCGTGACAGCTCACAGCAACCTGACACTCTTGCCTCAGCCTCCCAAGTAGCTGGGACTGTAGGCCAGCCTGCTACAATGCCCAGCTATTTTTTGTTGTTGTTGTTGCAGTAGTCATTGTTGTTTAGCTGGCCTGGGCCTCATTCGAACCTGCCACCTGGGGTGTATGTGGCTGGTGCCCTACCCACTGAGATATGGGTGCCGCCCAAAAGATTTTTTTTTTTAAAGATTTATTTTGAACAAAACCTGAAACAAGTGTTTTAATATTCTGACTATTTTAGTTTGTCTTATAACCACATCTATGTTCAATTTAATTTCCTTACTTTCATTTTATAACAAAGGGAAAGAGGCAAGGTTAGGACTTTAAGGTTGAAATTCAAGGTAAAAGATCTTAGGTGGGAAGTTTTCTACTAGATCTTTTCTTTTAAAAAGTTTTATGAAATGAAAGTTATACAAAATGAATTTTCTATTCTTGTGAATTGAATTAAAATAGGGAATTTAGTACCACCAGAATTATAGATTACTTTGTAGTTGGATTCACTTTCTTATTTCTTACCAGGACCTGCTTAGTCACAGCCAGAAAGCAGGATTAGCCTTGTCTAACTTTGATTGTAAGGATAGATTTAGTTTCTGGATAGATTATTCTGGGATCTTTGTTAAAGTAAAACTTTTTGTGTTTTTATTATCAATTAAGGAATATGGATTTATAAAGCAAATATGCTCTACACATTTACTACATTGTAAGTTGAAAAAGAAGAGGATATGTACTCAATTCCGAGTTGGGTTCTTTGTGAACTATTCTGTTTGGATTTTTTGTTGCCTCTTTTGCCTCTGTTTTCTTTTAAAGATTCTTAAAAAAGAAACTAGAAATACTGGTTTTTATATGTTGTAAAAAATGGTGTGGAAGGGTGGCATCCGAAGGGTAGGGCGCTGGCCACATATACTCAGGCTGGTGGGTTCGAACTTGGCCTGGGGCAGCTAAAACAACAATGACAACTGCAACAACAACAATAAAAATAGCCGGGCATTGTGGTGGGTGCTGTAGTCCCAGCTGCTTGGGAGGCCGAGGCAAGCCCGTGTTTGAGGTCTCTGTGAGCTGTGACGCCATGGCACTCAACACAGGGCAACAGCTTGAGACTCTGTCTCAAAAAAATAAAAATTGTGGAAAATCAGACCTTTCTTATCTAAAAATTGTGATTTATGTGTCTCAAGTATGTCCTCTATTTGGTTTGTGAGGTGTGCAACATAGATGATGAAATTCAAGCGAGTTTATAGTTGTATGTATAGAGTCATCCTAAGGTTAGCATGAATAAATATTTTCTCTTAAGAACAACAAAACATTTAAAGAATATATTTTAATTAGTTATCCAGGTTAAAAAGTAACATCTTTAAACATCTATATGTACATATATAAATATACATTTAGCAAAAATACTAGACAGTCTGTTTATACTTTGTGGTACCTTCTTGCATATATAGCATGACATTTCTTGAGATTGTATTTGTTATAAGTGGTTGACAATTAGCTGGGTGATTAGATTGGATAATATAGTTTGGGGGAAGGTATGTTAGTTATAAAGGATTACGTCTGCCTTTCTCCTGGAACATACATACTTCAAAGTGCCCTACATCCCAAATTGCCACAGTGGCATATTGGAATAAGGTAATGTCTGTTAAAGTAATTATTTGTAAATATAACGTATTATTAAAAAGATTAACCTTGTTACTTTTTAGATATGTTATATTTAAGTAACTATCTAATTTATTACTAAATCTGTAGTTAGGACTTTTGACATTGGAGATATCTCACTCAATATGTTAAATTGAAAATCTATGTAGAACCAGAGGTAGTGATTAAAAGTGGGAAATGTCTTGTTAAAGTTGTAGCTGGAAGCTCAATCCATGTGTTAAATTCAAAGAATCTCACAATAACTTGTAAAACAAGCCTGAACAAGTCCTTTTTCAAAAGTTCATATATTTTTCATTACCAGTAGGCCATTTATGTAATACTTCTGTACTAAGTGTTGAACAACTAGGCCTTTATTAGGTTGAAAAGTGCCTCCTGCCTCCTATTAATGTCAAGTACTTGTATCTAACAGTGTTGTGTCTGTGGATGTTTTTTATTTTAATTAATCTTACAGGGTTAGTCTGTTCCTAAAAGTTCTACTTGGTACGTTAACTTGGATGAAGAAAAAATTAACTTGGATGAAGCAGTGATCCATGTTTTAACAGTTAAAATACTTTTAAATTTGTATTTTAAAAAGCAGATCTCCATAATTGTCAGAGATGAGTTTCTAATTTCTGGTTCTCTTCATTATTTTTGTATTAGAAAAATATTGTATCTTGCAGTAATCTAGTCCCTAACGTGTTTTTTGTTTTGGATGGAATTTTGAATCAATACCACTTTTCGCTCAGGTATTCACAATAGAGTTAATATTAGATTTGAAACTACTTGATTGTCATTAATATTTTAAGTGTGATGCAAAAGAGTTTTGCATTATTTGCATGTGTTAAATTTCACAATTCATTTTTGCTTATTTTTAAAATGGGATGAGATTTAAGTAATTTTTAGATGATAGAAAAATGTAGGTAAATATGTAGTATTAAGTCATTACTAATTACTTGAAAGTCACTTTATTTTAGTTCAGTGTTTGATAACATTGGTGGTATCAGTGGTACACCAAAATTTTCTTTTTCTTTGAAATTTTATGTTCTTAATTGAAGAGATGTTTGTCCATAATAGAAGTTTCTGTGCCCAACTCACATGACACAAGTAACTCCTACTTTGGCTCAGAAAAATATTTTTAGCAGAAATTTTATAGTAATTTCAGTACTACATGGTAACGGAAAGCTTTCTGGTTAGAATCGTTAGCTTTTCTTGCCAGCTTCTACCCTTTCTTCCCCCCATCCTCTTTTTAGTGATGGCATTGCCACTGCCCTCTCCATAAGTTTGAGATAACTATATACATTTGGGAAGTGGAGTTATTTTCATTAAATTTTATTTTGCCCAAGATGAGCAGTACTATGATAAGGAGATATACTTTACTTCTCTCATAACAAAGCTCTCATAACAGATCAACACTCAATATTCTTTAAGAATAAAATGAAGAACCTTTACCAAGTTTTGTACTGATTTGCGGATCAGCCTAGGAACATCTTCACAAAAGTAACAGTTGTATAACAAATTAGAGACATAGAGGGTTTTAATCATAAGAATTTTGTCACGGTCAATGAAGAATAATGTTTTGTTAAATGAAGAAGAGGTTTATAAATGGAAATATGTAAGACAAATTAATATGAATAGCCAAAATTTTAAAAAGAAAATCTGAACTCCATTGCAGTTAAATTGATTATCCTTAGGAAAAAGATACTCCCTATTTCAATGATCTTCCATGTATTTAGGACCTAAAGCAGTCCATACAAAGATATATCCGTTTCCTCCCTTTTAACTTAGCACCTTTCCTCTTTCATTTAATTGACACAGGTAATTAAGTAGTAGTGTTACTGGTTAAAATTCTATAATACTTACTACCTGGTAATATTTAAAAATACATTTCTTCTAAGATAAAAGATACTAATATGACAATAAAGACACTGATCTGTTCCCGTCCTCCTCTCTTCTCTTTGTGGCATTTTCCCCGTATATTAAAATAACAACAAAAGGCTGCTTTTACAGCCCTGAAGAGTCTGTTGTTACCTGAGAGATTATCACTTTCTAGGCTCGCTGTAATTCTATAGCTTCTTATAGTAAGTAATCTACTCAATTCTCTAGTATCTGTTGTCATGACTTTTGAAAATGAAGACTAGAGCTCAGCAGATTTACTACCCTGTGTGTGGTAGCCCCGTGTTTGAACACAGGGATGGTATTGTGTACGTTCTCTCCTTATAGTGATATTCTAGGAAGGTTGTTGTTCCCTTCCCTTCTTTAAAAAAAAAGCCAAATACCTTCATATTCTCAATTAGCACCAATATACTTCAGCATTGTCTCCCAAAAGCAGTTCTGCCATAATCATACTACTACAAGTTGGTCCTTCTAAATGTCACTATGAATTTAGATAGCCTGTAAGAATATTGAATTTAAGGCGAAAGGTGAAGAAATAACTTTATAAAGGTGCTGAGTTTCATTGTTTATGGTAAACAATGTTTTAATCTTTTGCCAAATTAAAAGGAAAGGCAAACAATCATTTTATAGAAATGTTTTGTAAACATGTATGTAAATATGTTGTTTTCTTTATCACTCCCAAATTATTAATAAAAATGATTTTTTAGTTTCTTTTTGGATGAGGTTCCTTTGTGTGGTAGGGCAATTGTGCAAGATAAAACAACACTTCAATCCGAGTTCCTTTTATCACATGACATCTGAAGGGATGCACCTTTTTCCATTTTGTTGTTACATTTCTATCAATGTCTTTTCCCTCTTAAGAAACAATGTCATTTTTTAGAAGAAATGTTGTTTTTGGATGAATTAGGTCTATAGACTGGTTGACCAATGGCATTTGCTAAAGCATTGAAGAACTAATGATTGGTCATCTGTCTCCCGTGTATGGTTGGTTATTCATGAAAATCAGTGAGTTCTCAAAAAGAAATGAAAAATAACTCTTTCTGAAATAGAAACTCTGCATGTTGCCATATATATGCTGAGCTGAGCAATGATACAGCATTATATGCACAGTGTGTGTTGGGCTGGAGGTGTTGCCATTTAAGCAGTGTTTTACAGAGTCTTCACACATTGCACTCAACATTGTAAGTTTTTGTAGAGTTTTGTGCTTGATGTTGGACCCCCCACATAAGAGGAGAAAAAAGTTTAAAGGTAAGTGGCAGACATAAATGATGATTTGAGGAAATGAGATTTGGAGGAAATATTATGGGAAAAAAAAAGTTAAATTATAAAGAATTGACTATGTATTGAGAAGGAACATGTTCAATGTGGAGGAGGAGCTGATTTTTGATTTAGTCAGTAGTTTTAAATAGGCTTATTGTAACTGGATCCTGGAAAAAACTTAACTCATCTTAACTTTAGGAATATAACATCACAATTATGGAAACTTTTGGTGAAGAAAAAGGGGATAGTTTTTCAGCAGGAATTGTTTAAGTAAAATTCTCTCCAGGAAAAGTTTCAGAGAGTATGGGATTTTTAGAATTTTTTTAAGCTCAAGGTGGGATTGTAGAATTGGGTAATAGTACAAGGTTTTTTTTTTTTTGGGGGGGGTGCATGTCATCCTCAGTAGAATGCAGTGGTGTCACAGCTCACAGCAACCTCAAACTCTTGGGCTTAAGAGATTCTCTTGTCTCAGCCTACCAAGTAGCTGGGACTACAGGTGCCCACCACAATGCTCGGCTATTTTTTTGTTGTAGTTGTGTTTGTTGTTTAGTTGGCCTGGTCCAGTTTCGAATCTGCCAGGCTTGGTGTATGTGGCTAGTGCCCTACCCACTGAGCAATGGGCGCTGGCCACTGCGTGCTTTTTTGTGTGGTGTATGAGTATGGAATTGGGAGGAAAGTAAGAAAGAATATGTCTCAGAACAGAAGTTTTACAATAATTGCTTTATCTTAAATTCATATCTATAAGCAGGGCAGTCAACTTCATAGATGACATTTAGGCCATGTAGCACATAATACAAATTACACAAATACTTAGAGATTATGTGTGTAGAACTCCAAGACTGTTCTGTAAAAATAGATATAAAAAGTATAGCTTTTAAAAATGCAAACTTTAAATTTTTTTGGTATCAACTAGAGTGCCTTAGGAACACTATGAAAATTTGGGAAATCAGAATTACTGATTTTAAATATAGAAAGATCTCAACTTTAACCTCATTGAACTTTAAAAGAGTTGTTTGAATTGAAATCTTTTAGTTTTACTCCTTAGTAATGAATTGATGGTCTTTTTTTTTTTTTTCCAGAGACAGAGCCTTACTTTGTTGCCCTCAGTAGAGCACTCTGGCATTATAGCTCACAGCAGCCTCCAGCTCTTGGGCTTAGGCTATTCTCTTGCCTCAGCCTCCCGAGTAGCTGGGACTACTGAATTGATGTTCTTAATCTGGCACAGATATCAAGGCATCTGTAGCTCTGTTTTTTAGGGAGGTAATGTCATTTTGTAAGTGTTAGCTGTGATTTTTTAAATAGCAGTATACTTAAACAATTTTTCTTTTTTGGTAGTCTTAAAAATTCTTTAAAAATGCTACATAACTTAAAAATAATTCTTAAGTAGCATTTATTGAACACTATGGATATATTATATATTTAGTAAGTGGAAACAATACATTGTAATATATTTAGCTAATCTTTAGGCAATAGTACAAGTCAAATCCTACCATAAAAAAACTATTGAAAATAAGATCTGCCTAATAAAACAATTCAAACAATATTATTTCTTTTGAGTTATTTATTTATTATTTTTGTAGAGACAGAGTTTCACTTTGTCACCCTTGGCAGAGTGCCGTGGCATCACACAGCTCACAGCAACCTCCAACTTCTGGGCTTAGGCGATTCTCTTGCCTCAGCCTCCCGAGCAGCTGGGACCACAGGCACCCACCACAACGCCCAGCTATTTCTTTTTCTTGTTGCAGTTTGACCGGGGCCAGGTTTGAACCTACCACTCTCGGCATATGGGGCTGGTCACCTACCCGCTGAGCCACAGGCGCCGCCCTCTTTGTTTATTTTTTAAGAGAAGAGTTTTGCTCTGTCGTCCCAGCTAGGGTGCAGTGGTGACATTATAGCTCACTGCAATGTCAGAACTCCTGGGCTTCAGTGATTTCTCCTGCTTCAGGCTCCTGAGTACCTGGGACTACAGGCACATGCCACAATGCCCAACTAATTTTTTCTATTTTTAACAGAGGCAGGGTCCCATTCCTGCTCCGGCTGGTTGCAAACTCTTGTCCTCAAGCAGTTCACCTGCCTTGGTCTCCCAGAGTGTTAGGATTACAGGCATGAGGTACCATGCCTTGCTTTATTTTTGACTTTTAAGAGTTCTTTGTATATTTTGGATAACAGTCCTTTATCAGATGTGTCTTTTGCAAATATTTTCTCCCAGTCTTCTTATTCTTGTGACATTGTCTCTTGACATTGAGCATAAGTATTGCATTTTAATTAAGTCTAACATCAATTTTCTCTGTATGGATTAGCCTAGCCGACTGATGGGCAGAAGCTGCCTTTAGATCCTTGACCTGGGCTTCTCCAGCATAGCAACTTGCCATGCTTTGATGAATTAAAGCCAGCAAGGGAGCAAGTCTGCTAGCAAGACAGAAGTCAGGGTCTTCTGTAGTCTAATAATGGAAGTGACGTACTCTCAATGAAGGTTGGAAGAAAGTTACTCAAGGGGCAGGTATTATACAATGTCATAAACACCAAGAGGGGCAGGGGTCATTGGAGTTCATCTTAGAGGCACAAATTTTTAAGTCTTAAACAGACTAAGGTTTATTTTATTAGACTGAGGATTATATAGACCATCCCAGGTTTTGGCTCTGAGTGTCTCCAAAAGTATAGGGATTATTCTTGGTAGGAATGGGGCTTTAGGTGAGGTTACTCATCTTAAATTTCTAGATGTCCACCCCTTTTGACTGTAGAAAAATTGAAGAATGTTTACCAATTTTTTGTCTTTTTTCCTTTCTGTTTTCTATGACTTTTTAAAAATGGTAGCAGTTCTTAAAATCTTATATTCATTTGGTTCAGTTTCTATAGATAATAACCATTTGTTTAATACCTTTAATGTTTTCAAAACCCTTTTACATATGTTCTCATTTGGTCAATAACCAAAGTGAAATAGGCAAGGAATTGCCCACGTTTATAAATAAAGTTTTTTTTTTCTTTTTATTTTTCTGAGACAGAGCCTCAAGCTGTCACCCTGGATATAGTGATGTGGCATCACACCTCACACCAACCTCCAATTCCTAGGCTCAAGCGAGTCTCCTGCCTCCACCTCCCAAGTAGCTGGGACTACAGGTGCCCACCACAACGCCTGGTCATCTTTTTTTTTTTTTTCTTTTTTGGTTGCAGCCGTCATTGTTGTTTGGTGGGCCCGGGCTGGATTCGAACCCACCAGCTCAGGTGTTTTGAGACAGAGTCTCAAGCTGTCTCCCTGGGTAGAGTGCTATGGCGTCACAGCTCACAGCAACCTCAAACTCTTGGGCTTAAGTGATTCTTTTGTCTTAGCCTCCCAAATAGCTGGGACCACAGGTGCCCACCACAATGCCCAGCTATTTCTGTTGTTATTGCAGTTGTTGTTTTAGCTGGCCCGGGGCGAGTTTAAACCCTCTAGCCTCGGTGTATTTTTCCAGCCCCTACCCATTGAGCTACAAGCGCCGCCATATAAATCTTTTATAACAGTGTTTTCACTCATCTTCCTTTAGTCTCTTCCCTCCTCCCATTTCTCACACACACCAGCGCCAGAGTATCTAATAGAAGAATCTGTGTTTCTCTTCTACTTCAAAATTCTCTAATGCCTTTTCATTTACCATGGGATAGAATCTAAAGCCCTCTGCAAGGCTCTTTAGGTGCTTTCCACTTTATCCTTATCATCTTTTTTAATCATCCCAAATTGTGCCTCAGCACTCCTGACTTTACATTTACTGTCCATAATACCTGGAAAATCTTTTTAGCACCTGTCTACATGTCCCATGTCTTGTCATTCTCAGTTCAGAGGCATTCCAGAGGATGGATGGCAGTGCAGGTCTGGTAGCATGTCATTTCTTTTCACTATGAATCGCCCCTAAGGCAGCAAGATGTTTTCTTACAACCTTTTACATTTTTTAAAAAATACATTTTCTATAATTTCTAGTGTACTCTTCAGTTTTGATCAGAATCTCTTTTACAGAGAGTGCATGGCACTTAAGATTTATATGTGTGTGAATATCTATAGAATGCATACGGCTGACTGGTTGACTCACGCTCAATTATAGTATGTGCCATTTAAATGGCATACACATAGCAATACATCTAAATATATTTTTACTATGTATGACATTATTACATACTAAATGTAAACCATTTCTTTCAAATTAAAGATCTAAGCTTTTTTTTTTCTTCCCATGTTTGTTTTATAAGAACTTTTTGTCAACCTGAGCATTTTCCTCAAATTTCAGCCTAGAATAGGTTTCATGTTCTTGATTTTCTTCCGATTGGGTTTTGTTGCCTGCTATGGATCTACAATGCTAGCTACAATGTGATAACTTACTCTGTGTGCTTTAATCCTCAAGTAATCATAAAAATAGGAAAATATCCTCATTTTACGTACTTTAGAAAGGTTAACTGAGTAACTGATTTGATGTCACTCTACTGATAAGTGGCTCAGCCAGGATATGAATTCAGCATGACCATAGCTCACACTAGCCCCTAACTGGTATTCTTAAGCCATCATGCTGCTTTATCTTTCTGAGTAGGTGAGACTATAGGTACAAACCACCTTGCCCGGCTAATATTTAAATGTTTGTAGAGATGATGTTTTACTATGTTACTGAGGTAGGCTGGTCTTGCACTTCTGGTCTCAAGCAATCCTCCTGCCTCAGCTCTCAAAGTGCTGGTATTACAGATTGAGAGCTGCCACTTTTGGTCAGAGTGCTGATCTTGCACTCCTGGCCTCAGGCAATCCTCCTGCCTCAGCCTCTCAAAGTGCTGGGATTACAGATTGAGAGCTACCACTTTTTAAATGAATGTTCACTTTCTTCATGAAGTAAGGTAATGTAATTCAGAAAATTTATTGAGCACCCACCAGGTGACTGACAGTGTAGTTTATTAATGAACCATATGACATTGCTGATACACAAGTATTCAACTATTGTTTACTTATATAAACTACACTTTAGTGCTGTTCAGCTAGTTTAAGTTAATATAGTTTAAGTTAATTCTCATAATCCCATTTTAAGGTAGATGTTTTCTCAGATTTAGACAACTTTCTGGGAGAGTAAGTTTACTCAAGGTTACTTACCTATTAGGGAGGCAGAGTTGGGATTTGAGCACAGACCTGTCGTGCTATGAAGTCAGTGCTCATGTAAGTCATACCAGTATTTTCCCTGAACCTTTTTTAATTTGTTCTTTGTGAATCTGGCATAAATTCCCTGTTCAATGTTTCTTCATTTTGCTGCCTAGGAAAATGTATGTTCCAATATATGTTCTTGCCTTTCTTGGAACATACTGTGTACTTGCCAACCAGTTCTCCTGTTGCTTTGCTACCACCCTTTAATTGACATTCCTCTGAATTCCCATGCAGTTTTAGCAGTCGATTACTTTTTTAAAATTTTCTCAGGTAGATTATAAATTTCTTGCATCTAGGAAATATAATGTTTTTATACTCCCTCTTTTTCCTGGCCTTGTAATTAACATTTAGTAAAATCAATAGTAACTTTGTGCTTTTTCCCAGGACTTGGACTTAACAGGATTTATTCTTGGTATTTTGATTCAGGTTTGGTGTGGTTTGGTACTGAATATTTTGAAAGGGTGACCCCTGCAAATACCCTTATATTCCCTTTCATTTCTGAGAATGTAAAAAACACCATTTAATTCTGAACTTAAGCTTCATCCAGCAAGAGTTTTGAGACATTAATAATAAAGTACTTTTGGGGCGGCGCCTGTGGCTCAAAGCAGTAGGGCGCCGGCCCCATATGCCAGAGGTGGCAGGTTCAAGGCCAAAAACTGCAAAAAAAAAAAAATAATAATAATAATAATAAAGTAAAAGTACTTTCTTTCCTCCTAACCGGGCAAATGCTAGCAGGTGTTGTAAGCCCCATAGTCCCCTTTATCCACAATCTGGCCATGTGCTAACCCATAAATAATAATAATAATAATAAACCCTTTGCAGGGAAAGATAAAATAATACATATTTATTTTTAAAAATACATAAATAGTAGACTAAAAAGAAGAAAGTCATTTAAGAGTCTTAATGCTCCAGAGAATATCACTTCTTATAAAGTAGACAGAAATACACACACTATGCTCAAACAACGGAGTTCTGCTGTGCATACAGTTTTGTTAATCTGGCTTTTACAACTCAGTTTTCAGAGTTTCCTTTTTTTTTCTTTCTTTTGAGACAGGAGTTTCACTATGTTGCCTTCAGTAGAGTGCTGTGGTGTCACAGCTGACAGCAACCTCAAACTCTTGGGCTTAAGTGATTCTCTTGCCTCAGCCTCCCAAGTAGCTGAGACTGCAGGCTCACCCGCCAGCCTCCGTGCATGTGTCTGGCGCTGTAACCACTGTGCTACGGGCTCTAAGCCGTTTTCAGAGTTCACTGACGGTGGCTTGTATCAGAAAAAAACAGCCAATTGAAAGTTTTCTTTCCGCAAGAAAATTTCCTCAGTTAACTCCAATTTTCTCATTCATTCTTTGTTTCTAATCTGTGTAGAGAAGTGACTGACATGACAGCCAGGTGTTAGAAGTATGCTTGGTCCTTGTTAGTCCCTAGCTGGCCCTTGAGTTATGATCACTTTTCTCTGCAGATAACTGCTGAGATATTTGCCTTTCTGTTGCATTTAGTTTGTTTTTTGTAACTCCCCTCCTCCTGACTGGACCTTGGAATTACTGCCAGTTCTAAGTCAACTTCTCTGTCTCACTGTGCTGAGATGAGTGGGCTTTGGTGTCTGGACCCCTAGTCCATCTCTTTGGCATCATCTGAGCATGGGGCTTCTCTCCATAGTTTAGTGCTCTCTGGGAAGCAAACTAATGCTCTGCCCTAGGAAACCCAAAACATCTGAGGGGATTTTGTGCTTTTTTTTTTTTGAGACAGAGCCTCAAGCTGTCGTCCTTGGTAGAGTGCTGTGGCATCACAGCTCACGGCAACCTCAAACTCCTGGGCTTAAGCCACTCTCTTGCCTCAGCCTCCCAAGCAGCTGGAACTACAGGCGCCCGCCACAACACCCGGCTATTTTTTGGTTGTAGTTGTCATTGTTGTTTGGTAGGCCTGGGCTGGATTAGATCCCGCCAGCTTTGGTGTATGTGGCTGGCACCGTAGCTGCTTGAGCTACAGGTGCTGAGCCAGGGATTTTGTACTTTTCCCCACTGTTAGGTCTGAGGGAATGGAGGATAGTGTTATACAGTAGTAGTCTAACCTTGGATCTGTGTCTGACCCACTTGCTTTGCTTATAATTTACAACGCCCACTCCTCATCCCCAGCTGGAAGAAATTTAGCTAGTTTGTGGATTAGGGATATAGGTTCTACCTGATGGTATCTTTTTGCAGATATTTTCTATCTTCTCTCTAAATTATAGCTTTTAAATTTAATACCCAAGAAGTGTATGATCATACTTTTGCCTTAGTCCAGCAGAGGAACTGAGAGAGAAAATACACCAGGTAACATTTCACCTATCATTGCAGAACATATTAAGTACTATTTATTTAACAATTTGTGTAGGCTGGGCTTGGTGGCTCACAAATGTAATCCTAGCACTCTGGGAGGCTGAGGCAGGTGAAACACTTGAGCTCAGGAGTTTGAGACCAGCCTGAGCAAGAAAAAAATTGCTCAGCAGTTGTTGTGGTGGACCCCTGTAGTCCCAACTACTTTGGAGGCTGAGGCAGAAGGATGGCTTGAACCCAGGAGTTTGAGATTGCTGTGAGCTGGGCTGAAGCCGTGTTACTGTAGCTTGCGCTAACAGAGTGAGACTTCAGTCTCAATAAACAAAAAACACACTTCCTCTCTTCTTGGATGTATGGATGGTTTCTCTCTGTCTTTTTTTTTTTTTTTTTTGATATCATAAATGGTGTTCTGATCCCTCCACCTCATTATCCGCATCTCTAGCTTTTTCCATTAGGAAAAATTTTTTGAAATGAAATTGTGTTTCCAAGTGTTAGGCTTATTTTTTTTTAATTGGTAAATACATGTACTTTATTATTCTTCATTACATTATTTCCCCCCGCCTCACCCCTCATTGGTAAGACAGAATTGATTTACAGAAAAGAATACAGAAAACACTAAAGCTCCTGGTAGAGGGAGAGAATTCAAGTGGGGAGAGAGAAGCTCTCTCCATTCCTTTCCCGGTCTTTCCCAGTCTCCTCCTTTAGGCCTTTATCCTCAGGTTATATATAGGTGTATGGGTTCCTTGGCCAGGAAACGAATGAATACAGTCCCTACCGCCGGGGGCAAGATGAATGAGTGTATCAATGAATGGGTACAGTCCATTCATGGAATTGAGGCCTAGGAAATTCACAAGAAATTGACCTAGGCATAGGAAATGGGGGTTCCACATTTAGTCCTAAGTGTAAAGTGAAGGAGACACCAAGGCACAGGTGTCTCCTCAGCAGTTGTCCAGCTTTTTTGGCTATTGGAGCCTCCGGTGGGCGTTGGAGGTCCCCCTCCTTGCCTGTCATCCAGCCTGCTGGCTCTTCAGCTGGCTGC